>JASDQU010689755.1:13009-24758 GCA_032191745.1 Picea mariana
GTTGATGTTGATGTGTACATTTTTAGGTCATGTTAGATATGTTTAACGTTAAATGTGCTTGATAGATGTGTATGTTAAATGATGCTTGTTAGATTTGTGTGATGACGATATTAGAAAATGATTTTCTTTTGTTTGATGTGATCACAATGATAATGCCCTATTAAATTATTAAATATGTGTGCTAGCTAATTAATGACATTTATATGTGCTAGAGGTATATATAGTTATATTATGTTAGCTAGCAAATTTAAATGTGTATTTTAGATGTTGTTTATGTTTTTTATAACATGGTTATCATCATCATTTTTATTTTTATAAATTACAAAGTTCAATATGGTTGAAAATATAATTGTAAAATTGAAACTATAATTGCATAGATAGCTCATTATACATGTTCATTCTAACTAAAGTTCTTTTTTAAAAAACAAATTGCATATGAATAAATATTATTTACCATTGTACTAATTACTCTTTTTGAATAGACTCTTCTACACTAAAAAATGTTATTATAAAAAGTTATGATCTCCAATGATAAGCATTCTATTGGCTTTAAATTTTTTATGGATGCAAATCTCCCTATTGTTATTTTTGTCATTATTTCGTAAGTTGATTTTTATCATATTTTAAATTACTTCATTAATTGTGGTTTTACTCAACATTGGGTGCATACTTTTATAAATATTTTCAAAATCAATGATAAAAGTATGTAAACTAAAAAACTCTACCTTAGTTAAAAACCAAATTATCACAGAATCATGTTATAAATTTAATTTTTTAATTATAAACCACATTTTTTTGTTAATCTTACTTTTAAATATACAAAATAAATGAACATAAAATCAGTTTTTGAATCATCATGTTAACATATCCTCAAAAATGTTGTACTATTAAACATGCATATCAACCATATCATTACATCTAATTATATCAACATAAAAAATTGAATTTCATATCAGATTAAAAGTTCAACTCGACATTTAACATTTTTTAGGATTTCACAATTGAAAATACTTAAAGAAGATGAAAACATTTCAAATATATGCAACAACATATAACTATATTCAAATAACAATTGTTCCATGCAATTACAAATAATTTGAAGGACAAACACATTACATATCAAACTGACTATTAACCAACTAAAATTGTTCAAAGATTTGTTATAATTAATTTAACATTTCCTCTGTTTGAAGATGAATAAAAAACAATATAATTATTGAAATAAAGAATATAACAAAAAGATACAAAAAAAATATTAAAGATGAAACAAAAAATGTACATATCACTCTATGTTGTCATCACCGTCATTATCTTCCTCTCTTGGCATGATAACACTATTGTTCTCAAAAATATGTTTTGATCTAGGGTCGTGTCTTAATACAAACCACCAATCCCTATCCAACACATCAGAGTAAACAAATACTTGGTTGCAGTGTTTTGGGAAAACATAGGGCTCCTTAGCTTCATTCCACATCTTAATAGAGTTGATACATATCATCCCACTATCGCGATATCCTTTACATTATTCCGATCAAATCTGTCCCACCACTTGCACCTAAAAATAACACATTGGAAAGAAGAGAACTCCAACTGAGTCATCTATTGTTTCTTTCCAACATAACCTAATGTCCCTCGTATTAGGTTTTGATTGAGGTGGTTAGCACGAATAGATTGGTCAAAATCGAATTCCACTCCATAGAATTGTGTCATCGGTCCATCATCGACATCCTCTGTGCGAAAATGATGTCCATATGCCCACATAGACAGGAACAAATGAACCTATAAAAAACTGAAAAACTCACAGTGTCATGTGTCTAATAAGTCGACCAATAAAATATAAAATATAGATGTTATAGTTCGAAGGTGCATTTAAATGTTACAAAATGTACACAAATAGATTATTATTGAGTTGTTGCACCCAGTCCCTATGTTTAGTGCATCCTCTTTATCACGCAGGTAACGCCCAAATGCACTATATTTCTCTCTGACTTGGTCAACAACCCAACTATTGGGGAATATCACTAAAATATTTTTTTTTAAATGATCAGGATAAGGCATGCTTCTACCATTCAACCATGTAAATTATTAATTTTCACTATCTGATTTCCTCTTCTTCTATTCGTACAATGTGACCCATGGTTGTGTTTCCTCCAAATTGTAAAGAATGAATTTATTAATCATTTTCTAAATTCATTGGTGTGTGTGTGTGTGTGTGTGTGTGTGTGTGTTCATGAAATAAAACCGACATATAGTACATATCAGATCAAAATATACATCATGAAATTTAGTGTGAATATTTACTGTGTAGAAATTTGACAAACTATAAGTCACTTTTTATCAAGTTCTTTTTTTTGTTTGTTGGCAGAAGTTCCCCTTCTCTTTTTTCTTCATCCCTTTCGTCATCCCAAATCATCGCATCTGGCGTGTTGTCGATTTTATTGATGTACTCAATATAATTATAGAAAGACTCATATGAAATGTACCCCTCTTCCATAGACCCCTCATATTTTTCCATGTGTTGAACAAATCCTAGAAATTTCCTCATGTACCTCTATTACAAGGAAAATCACTTTATGGCATGGGGTAAACCACAACAGACGGAAATGAAAACTGAAATCAACTCTAATCTCATGTATGCCATGTACACAGATATGCTAACAAGACAAGATAAAGAGCCTACCTCATCCATACGTTTGATGAAGTTCATCGTTGAGCACTTGACCCAAATAAATGCACCTGCAACTTGAACTCAACAACCAAGATACGAAAGAATATGGTGATAATATTTAAGGATAACACATTCAATAGAATAATACATCAATATACATAACAAATATGACTATGGAATAACAATTCAAATATTTTCAATACATTAATTAGACGAGAAAAGAGAATTTCTATTAAAATGTAATCAATAGAAGTGTATGAATGACAAAATTTTGTGTCAGCATGTTCAGAACCGAGAAACTAAGTCCCTTCCAGTTGGGCCTCCACCACTTCAATCCTCCACCAAAGGCAAGCTCATATAAGAGATACAATGAGGTTCTCCATCAAATGGGGAAGAGCTTGAGGGTTGAACAATTTGTTAAGACTTAAAAGGAAAAAGTGATTCAGACTTAATATGAAGTGAATAATTTCTCCATAGTAACATTTATATCAAAGTTGAATTATTCTCCTCTTTTCCACAACTTGGATATGTCTCATTTATAGCCTTCAAATGGAACTGAAGGGCCGAGTCGAAACATTTCCAGTATATGGAAGGTCAAGGATCATGGATTTTGTGATGTAACATGGAAACTCGACACCATTTTTTAATTTTAAGCACAAAACCCAATGTACGTGGGCTTTAATGGTGTAACCTAGGTATACTCATGTTGTATAGATGTTAGGGCACACATATGTGGAAAAATACATTTTTTATCTCTCGAAAATGCAAAAAGGGACTTCAAGTCTGCTAAACCCAAAATTTTGATGACAAGTGGAATCAAAATTTTGTGCTCTATTCAAAGGAGACGCAACTTATACCAACATAAGATAATATCCTTTTCTCACTCGTCTTTTTTTTTTTCATAGTCAAATGAATGCTATGATACAGAGGAGGAAATTAGTATCGCTATTAAGCAACTAGTTCCAACAATGGAACATACCCATGCTCAATGCAAGGAGGTGCATGCAGGATATAGACAATTGGGGGAATGTTTCCTCTTGGGGTATAGGGTGTCAAGCTGCAAAGGATATAAAAAAGGGTCTGCTTAGTTGATGATGCAAACTACTAAGGTGATAATCTTATAATGTGAAAGCAAGAGCCATAAATAGTCTCAATATTGCAATAAAGAGAATGACATGAAATTACAAATTAATGCCAAAGAATGTCATTTTTCGTAAATTTAGTCTACTTGGTTTTGAAAAAGGGATAAACTTGCACCAAATAGACATCCTTTCAAATCCAATTTATGAGTGTGAAAGAGACAAGTTCACTCAAAAATATTTTCTCTTTTTGAGAGAGTCAGAAAAGAGCTTAAATCAGACTTGGTGGGAGTCCTTCTAGGTATAGGTCAACATGCTTATGAGTAAGAAATGAGGTTCGAATGAAAAGTCATATAATATCTATAAGGGACTCCTGATATTACAGAAAAAAATATATGCATGGGCACCGAATGGCACAAAGGTTCTAACTAGGGAACCCATGTTTGGTATGTCTCTACCATTCAATAATGACACTTCTAGTTGCATAAAGAAGGTTCTGTGTTGCTACTAAATGGGTTTGTACCTAAGGCATAAGAATTTAAGTTATAGGATAATGCAATTGTGAAAAATGGAGTAATGTACTATCCTATATGCTGGGCAATGAAAATACCTACCAAATTTATGAGTGAGCGACATGATGCTAGAAACTGCAAGAATCTCCTGAAAAAACCACCAAAACCAACTCCATCGATTGCATTATTAGTCCACTAAGCCAAAATATTAGTAAAAACTATGTAAAGTGGGTAAAATGTTTCTATAAATAGTAAAAAATAACCAATTTACCATATCATTTGTATTTTTTTACCCAAATAGTGCATTTTGGACCAAATTTTCCCTAAGTTTCAACTGTATATTGTGGGAGCTACAAGTGACAGAATTGACAACCGTCTGGACCAAGTAAGTCTTATTTCCCTGCTCTTCATTTCTATTAGATTAGTGTTTTCAATTAGGATTCTGTTTTTGAGTATTTATATTAGAACTGAAAGTTACACTTTGAATGCTAGAGTGCAAGCTCAGTACCCATCAATAGGTTTGTAAGGTACGTTTTAGAATAAGGTGTCAAATGGATAAAACTCATCCCAACAATGTAAAATCACAAGAAATTATAGATAATATGTATCAACAAAAGAGTTATTTTCTAACTTGGATCATGGTTTTAAGGATTAATGTGGATAGAAGGAACACTTTAGTGAGAAAAATGAAGTAAATCTACCATTAGCATCAAGATTTACCAGTAGAAAAATGAAGGAAAATATTTAGATAAAAGAACTTCTTAAATCAAAGACTAAACTCTGAGAAAAGTTATAATAGTATCACAATCAAACCTTCATTTCAATAGAAATATAAAACATCATTTGAATCATTCAATGATAGTAAATTTTAGAGTAAGAAAGAAACAAACTTCTATTAGAGAAAAATTCATCTAGTCTGATACATAAAACCAAAGTTAGCTCTGTTACATCAATACCACCAAAAAGAGTCTTACATCAACCATTCAAATATCTATAATGGGTTCTAATTCCCCTTTTATAGCCTAGATAGTGAATGATAGAATTACTATGTGTATTCCATCCTCTAGCATAGGATTCTTGCATCAGAAACTGAAGTAATTACAACTATACAAATTGAAAATAACAAACTGCCACAAATAAGGCTAATACTGGAAACTATACTAACATCATTAAATAAGTTTTATTATGTGTCCCTTGAGGGCATATTCTTCTTGCCAAGTTTCTCTCCATCTTTAAACTGACCTTCAAGCAGTTGTTTGATACTCCTCGAGCCAGCTCAAAATCATTGATCCTATTGGAAACTTCAAAATATATGTTCAGAACATATCCTGTAGCATCAATTGTATCATCCAGTTCGCAGCAAAGTTTGTAGTGCGAGGTGCTATGAAATTTCCTGTAGCATCTTAATGTATTTATAAGGGCTACAAAACACCCACAAAACCATCTTCAGAACTAGAGATGCCTGTAGAAACTTCATAATTTTCCATGTGACTGAAAAACTCAATCGTACTTCCACAAAATATTCAAAAATGCAAGGAACAAGCATGTCCAAAACTAAAATTATTTAAGACATTTCACTTTTATCTCTTGAGTCTGGAACTACTTCTTTTATTAGCTTGGGCCAACACATTCAAAGTCCTTTTGGCTAGCTCTTTCGTGAAAGGTTGCAACTCCATTTTTAACCCCCTAATTTGACCTTGGTAGGTTATATTTTGTCTGTATAGGTTCTTAATATGCATGTGAAGTGGTCTAAATATATTATAAATGAACTTGGAGTTTACAAGAGTCGCACGATACACGTTCATGAGATCATTTCACTTCTTCCTTCCATCTAACTCTTCGCTTTTCAATTTAGCAATTTCATCTCTGGCCTCTCTAAGTTGTATGATCAGCCTTTTAAAGGTAGTATTTTTGGGAGGAGTGTTTATGTATATAACCTCAATGTTCTCCTCAACAACTGCATATTTTCCTTTACCATTTCTCTTGATGGGAGCTTCCACTATGTCCCCTTTTTCGATACTTTCTTTCTTTTTTGATGACCTAGTGAAAGGCCTCCTAACTTTAGCTTCAACTACAACAAATGGTGAGGGGAAAATTAACCTCCTTCATTTTGAGCCTGTGGCTAGGGTTGATGGAGTCTCAACTAACTTTGGGGCTGATTTTGGTGAAACCTCCCTTTGTGGAGAGTGATCAAATCCTCCTTTTCCTTCCTATTCATTTATTTCTTCATCATTTTTCACAACACCTTTATTTTTCCTCTTCTTACTTGTCTCTGTGTGTACAATTCTATCATCCCGAAGAGGGACTCGTACCTTAGATTTTGGAGTAGGAGAAACATTCAATTGAAAGTGTGAAGAAGCAATGAACTGCTCACATTCAATGTTTTTCTTCATTAACTCCTCCATCACAAGCATTTTAATCATCCCTTCATGAAAAACACTTGTGTCAACTTCCTTGGACTTAGCCTAGACTCTATCAAACATTTTTTCAATGCTTCTAAACAAATAGAAAGGATGATTCATGAGGTATTTTCCTGTAAAGTGCAGTAGAAGTCTTATGTGGTACTGATAAATCATGTTGAATATTCCTTCATATGTAAAATATATTTTGATTAAACTTATCACATTTTCAAAGCCTTCAATCATGTGGCTCTTGGGCACTCCTTTAGATAGGTCGTCTCCCCGATATTATTGTTTAAGAAATTATTTGGAGAATGTTTCATTTAGGTTCATGGCCTTACACCACCTTACACCAGTATTTGGTATTTCACTAGTTGTTTCTATTGTCACTTTAGATACCTTAGGTTATAATGCCCCAATCTTGGTTTTGGTTCCATCAAAATACAAAGAAAATTCCCTAGCCACCTCAGGGTGTCCCCTCTGGTGGAAGACTTCCCTAATTAGGGGTTTAGAAGCAAACAAGTGCATGTAATAGGGCTCAATACTCACAATGCCCCCTCCCTTGTGAGCCTTCTTTTGATGTGGAGTATCCATTGATGTCATATGAGGAAAATTTAACCACCAATTTTAATGATGCAAGAGGCAAAACAACAAAAACAAAGGACTTAGGGTTTTGATGGATGATCTTTCTCAAAGAGTTGGTTCTATATAAGGACTTATGTGTTTATCATCCTATTTGACCTCTAGGATTATGAAAATATAACTGACAATTGGGGAGATGAATGAATACTACACCAAAACATGAAGGTATAAGAAAACATATTGTTGTAAGAAAGGTCTTTTTCAATACCTCACTATCCTCTTGCAAAGTTCACCATGAATTTACCAGCAAAAAAAATATAATTTTAGAATAGATAGACTTGAATTTTAAGAATAGATATTGATGAAAAGAGGTTGGTAAAATGTTCTAGGACAAGAGATTTGCAGTGACAAGTTACTGCACAGAGTTTGTAGCACCAGAACAAGGGGTTCACAACAAATTTTGTAGCGTAAGAATAAATAACTGAATATGAGATAGGAAGGTGGCCTGAAACCAAGGTTTGTTTAAGGTTTGAATAAAAAGGCTCAAATATCATGCAATTGGGATGAGATTGTGACAACAGGGTAAGTGGCAAAGTTTGCAGTGCGGATCACCAATTCGCAGTGCCTAAGAGAAGAAATGATAAACAAATTATTTCTTGTCCTTCAACTGAGATAAAAAAAAATCATGGAGTATGTGGAGGCTGTGACTTGAAGACTGATATACTTAATCCTAAAATAATTCATTTGCAGATATTCTAGACTTCACCTTGCCTTCTCCAACCAATTCATCTCAATTTTCATAGCGCTTATTTGAGAGAACCCTATTTTGCAACGCCAAGATAGAAGTGATTTGAAATCTTGGAGAAAACAGTTAGAATCTTTAATGATAAAATCCCAGACTATATTTTTAAAAATATAGTGTTGAAAACAAGGAGATATTTGCTGACAAGGTTCATGAGTGCAATTATGGTGATGAAATCCTAATGTACATTCGATGTGTTGTGTGTTAGACAACATAGGTATTCCAACAGAGGACGAACACCTTCAGTAACCACTCACATAACCAGATCAAAGATCAACACACCGATGTTTTCACGTGGTAAAACCCCTATGGGGAAACATCCACAACCCCAGCCAACACGGCCACTTGGAGCAGTTTATTAATGCAAAGAAAAAGATTACAGAGATATTTTACAAGAGAGTTTCTCATAATCGATCATCGGCAAATGACCCTCCATGCTCTTTAAATAGAGATCATGGACCAATCAGGTGTTAAGCCACGGATCAATGGATGTTAATATCGATGAGAGTATGAACCATCGGATCACTCTATGTCGGGAACATATCGTGACCGTCGGATTTCCTAACTACAAATGCATACTAATGCATACTAAAGAAACACACTTTTACCTAACGACATATTAGACCAAGTAGATCTTAACTAACTACTAAGTGTCTAAATATCCTAACATTGTGAACTCTCTGATGAGATGGAAGCGTACAAAATGAACATGATTTGACCTTCTAATGGGTAAAGGGACAAAGTGAAGGGGTCTTAGTACAACATGGAAGAGGTGAAATATCAAAGTGGTAGAGGAGGCATAAAAGATACGAAATATGAAGGCTTGTTTAACTAATCATGAAAATAAAGATATAACCCAAGGATAATAGGTCAACATCAACACTAATATTTATTTGTGTCAAAACCAAAAAATGACTATAAGGAAGAGGAAAAAACCAAAAATTTAAGCAACACTAATGACCAAAATAAAAAACCTAAAGACTTTTGACCGAATCAATTCCATGTGATAACAATTTCAACACATAAATTAGAAACTAGGGTGTACACAAGCTGTAGTTCATCGGGTTGTGTATACGCAACCCTATACACAATTTTTATCAAAAAAGATCATGTATATGCATCCCTATATGTGACTTTGTAAGCTGCAACTCACGTACAAGTCCTTGGATTGAATTTTTAAAATTTAATTGACTCAAAAATTGATTTTAAACTTGTTGGTAGGTGGTAGAGTGGAGATAAAGAGAGCATGCAAAGGTTGATTCTACAGTGGAGAGAGATATAAGGACCCAAATTACATTGGCAATATGTGGGCTATACAAGTTTTAGAATCTCAAAGGCATAAGGGACCAAGTGAGACTGCTCCAGATGTTGGTGAACTACTAAGATCTAGATACAGAGTCCTTCAACCTCGATGGGAAACCATTGAGGATTGAAGTTGAGGACATATACTTTTTGACGAGATTTTCACATCAGGGTGAGGTGGTGAACCTCAAATCCCAGGGATCTGGGATTGGAATGAACATAGAGGACTACATAGCCACTCATTGGATTACAGGGAACGAGAAGGTAGGGATCCAACTCCTAATCAGAGAGATAAAAAATATGAGTCTCAAGATCATTGTCCTAGTGTTGAAATGAGTCATAGGGTCAACCTTGTTGCATCAAGAATCAAGGCCACTTATGTTCTATTTAGTTCAGTGCTTGCGGCCCATGATTTACGACTGGTGCACCTCACTATTGTCCAACATGAAAATCCAGCTGATAGACTACAAACAGGGTAGGAAGAGGAACTTCGGGTTCACATGTATCTTATGTAGTTTTTTATTCAAGCGGGTCCCAGGCTTGGTCCCTAGAGTTGATATTGTCCCACATGGACTTCACAATCCATCCATGGCACACTTGACTGAGGTGATGAGGCGGTTGGGGGGTGGTAGGGTACCAACACCCTACAACGACGAGTTTTTCTTTTGGTGGCATCGGTAGGTGATAGCTCTAAAGGACTACCCTTATGCAGGGATCAAATTTAGAGCCATTACCACCAGGTTCTTCCTATGAAGACATAGGTATGCAAAAGTTTTTTGAATATTTCAGTTTTTTGTATTTTGTAGAGGAAAACCAAAATATTTTTTGATGATGTCAAGTACTAATTTAAAACATGTATGTTATGTAGATGTGGGTCTGTGATGGCTAGATGGACTTCTATGACACCGATGGAGGCATCAGGGAGATGAGCCAATGGGAGGAGACGTAGAGAGAGTGCCTCAAAATGTGTAGGGAAACCTGTCTCATTTGACGCAAAGGATTCCCATGGTTCAAGTAGAGGATATTCTGGAGGCGATGCAACGATAGGTGGTAGGTGTGCCCCATGCTTGGGGGCAACTCTTCTGTTATCTCACAAACACCGTAGTATCATATCATGACACACATCCAACACCATAAGTGTAGATTTCATGATTATTGTATTGATCAGTTGTATATGTATTTTGAGGGCGTGAGCCCCAATTTTTTACTATAACACCATAATTTTTAGAGGGATGAAATATAAAAACCAGTGATCTTGGACTTTACTTATATTACAATGTGTACATTGGTGAATGTGTTTTCTTTTCTTTAGTTAGGTGACAAATGCCAATATAAAACATAATTAGCGTATGCATAGGATACATAGTTGGAACTTATATCTATGTGATGATATGTAATAAAATAAAAATATCGTTCCAAAAGTCATACCCATAGGAATCATCAGAGTAGAGTAGGGTTTCACACATGGTAATTGTCAGTCAAATGACATACTACTAACTAGGAGTGCAAGTGAACTTCTAAGTAACTAATACCATGTGAAATGGCATCGTGTAAAATATCTATAACGATAGTATATTCAACCACATTATTTGTTTATGGACCTAAGAAAACACCACTTGAAGACACTAGTAGACCCTCAGGTGAGTAAACAACCCAAGCGGCAGAAGCCAAGTTCTATGTATGACAACTGAACCCGTCTGTGAATCCTAAGTAGACCGAATACTCTATTGGCATATGCCAACCAAGGGAAAAATCGATAATCAAGTTGAAGATGAAAAGAGGAAAAGGTATACAAACTAAAATACATTAGTATAAAAATATTTACACCCAATCTTGGGGATCAAGAATAGTATCTTTTCAAGTAGAGCCCATTCCTAGGCTCAAACAACATATTCCCTTCATAATATTCTAATTCGTAGGATTCTTTTTCTAAGAGACGTCGCACGATATAGGGACTGTGCCACATGGGTTTGTGTAAGTTTTAAACTTGTGAAGTAAAGCAATGCATACAAATTCTTAAGCAATACAGAAATTAATCAATGGCTCATACACAGAGTACACAAAGGTTTTATACCGGAAACCCTCAACCGGGAAAACCTTTCTTATTTTCATTATATTGAATTTCACCATTCGCCATACAATATATACAATGTTTTTAGGTATTCCATAGATACCAAAACCCTAATCCCTTAATTTGGGATTAATTTACAAATCAGCTAAAAATAGCAAAAACTGCCCAAAAAAAAATTTCGGGACACTGCGCGTAACCAGGGGGGGGCATACTTGCCCCCCCCCCGGGACCCCTCTAGGAAAGCGCCTAGTGCACATGATAGAGCTCTAGGTGAAGGGATCGTCAGATGCAGTTGTCATATCTGACACACCCACACACACACACATGCAAAGAA
>JASDQU010689755.1:25835-51610 GCA_032191745.1 Picea mariana
TAGGAGCTTAGCATCTCTTTCACATTCAGCCTTAGAATAAGTCTTTGGTTTATCTCCATAAAAGATAAAAAATATCTCTAAAATCCATATACTTTGGACATGCCTCTAAGTCTTACAAACACCGGATTGATAATAAATGCACTCTAATTTACTTAGGTAGATCTAGAGCTCAACACTGTCCCTATTGCCTACTCTTACTTTGATTGCGCAACTTAATTTTTATTTAATTGGTAAGGCATTGAGCATGTGAATTTATGGGTTATACTTATTTTTATGAATTGCATAGAGGTCATGGTTTATTTTGTTTTTACATGGTGTGATCCTTATTATTACAAACTCTTGGCTTGTCAAATGTTATGAAATCGATTGTCACATTGTTTTATAAACGTTTGATTGCACACTTATACGATGGCACATATTTAACCTTTGAGTTTGATTTCACATTGAACATTCATGGCTTGAAATGATACATTGACGCATTGGTATGTTATCCACCATTTGATTTTTGGGTTGGCCGAATAATATGGTTTGAACTGTATTATGATTGATTGAACAGAGGTTGTACTTTGTCATTACTGCTTTGCATGGTGGTGAATAATCCCACCACCCTCGCACGCGCACATTAATGTTTCCCCTTTCATCATTCATAGTTGTTAACCCAAGCGACTTTGCTCCTGTGTGTTGTTGTTTTCAACCCAAACCCTTACTATGTGCCTGCACCATGGCTCCAGTGGTGAGGGCTGAAACGAATGGTAGCCAAGATCTGTTGATGTTTGACAGTGCCCATGATGATATTAAGGAATTTGGGTGGCTCTCGTTCATAAAAAAATTTGATGGTTTTAACCTCGACGTTGCTAGGTAATTCACATTGACCTTTGATGGCTGTTGAGCCAAGGTCGGGGATGTTCAATTGCAAATTGACAAGCAATTTCTCAGTCTAGCTACAGGTCTGCCTATCACCAGGCAGAGATGGTCCAAAAACTGCAAGGTAGAAGAAGTCCCTTGGAATTTGCTCTTTCAGTTGCGTAAGGTTAGCTCCTGTGACAAGGGTTTGCCCGTGACCATGCTGAAACAGCGATGGTATGACTTGTTGATGATTATCAAGCAGTTCATCACCTGCGAGGGTCGGTATGGTTTTGTTTTCTTACACCACCTTCGTCTAATTATGATTTTTATGGGTTTCTAGCTTAATATGCCATACTATCTGCATAGAAGCATGTTCAAAATGTTTAAAAAATATAAGAGGAACCAGGCTGATAGCAGTCTCTTTCACTATGGGCTGGTTAAAATGATTGTTTTTTGTCACCTGGGGTTACAGCAAGACTGTTGGGATGATTTTATTACGCGCAATAATTTTGTGGATTCAAATCCACCACAGGTTGATAAACCTATGGTGTCCGAGGACAAAGTTGTACCCCCGCTTCCCTACAGTATCATTTTACCTAAACCCTCACCCAACTCACCTATCGACCTACCCCACTCTGTCACCAAGGATGCCGAGATTGTTAAGCCAGTGGCTAAAAGGCCTAAAGCCAAACCCAATGAAAATTCCAAAGGAAAAAAGACTGCCCATCTAATCTCTCGCATGGCGAGGAATAAACTGAAGCCCCCTGTCAATCCTGAACCTATTGTGCTAAGTGAAGACTCTGATTCAGAGGTCGAACGTTTTTTGGCAAGTGAATTTCCCTATTCAGAAGGTCTGTGTACTAAACCCTCTTTTGACTTTGTGTCGAACCTGACACCTTGCTTACAAAATGACCCAGATTACCCTGGCATCAAGCTGCCATGTGAAACCCCCAGTCATCCATCTAAACCCTCTCCTTCTCTGTCGAAGTCTACTGTGCCATCCTGTGATCAGTGCAACTCATGGTTGGAAAGGTATTATCTTGATGTGCCTATGCTACAGTCCAGAATTCAATCTTTGAAGGACCAAGTTACACGGCTTACCCGTCAAAAGGCTGAACTAGAGGCCATTGATAAAAGACAAAGAACATCAGGTTCTATTTTATTTAAGAATGTGGAGTCAACTACATCGGTCGTGAATTCAAAATTGGCATAGCTCGAGCAGCCTCACTGGTATGTCTATCACATGTTTATATAACAAACTCATAGCTTTGTTTATAGTTTGGATTTGCTAATACTACTAAAGCTACTTTACTAATTCATCCACTTGCTTTTTAGCTTGCATGATTTTATCTGTTCAACTCTCCATGAATTGCGTTGTGACGTGCTCCTTTAGCACTTGTATTCCTTCTGTATGTGCCTACTCCATTCTATCTTTCTCCATTTCCAACACTTCTATCATTTCTTCTTCTTGTTCTTGTAAGGACTCCAACTGAGCCTATATGATCTATCGTTCCTCCTAGATTGTCTTTACTTCTTCTTGCAGGTGTTTCATTTCCTATGCAACCCTCAGTATCAGGGGTATGGCCATTATTTTCTCTCATTTCTTCAAATCCTGAACTACAATGTTCAACTTTTCTTCTCTCTTCTCCATCTCCTCGATCCTCTCATCTTCTGCTAGACTTGTCCATATTTACATTATTCGCTCATAATGCTCTAGTACTTCCTTGACTTCTAGTGCAAGAATATATGCTTTATCTATCCCTTGTTGTTCCCTTTTCGATCTGATTTCTGGTGGGGTAGTTGGTGTAATTTTCTATACTAACTCTCCCATATCCTACTTGTACCCATTCATCGCCTACGCAATATTCTGTAGATTTTATTATGTTTTGATTTCCCTTTCTAATTCACTCTTCGAGATTGTATGGAAGAATTCTTTAGGTATTTTATCCAAACTATATGTGAATCATTTGTCCTCTTCTTTCTCGAGTCGTACTTCTATAAGAATGATTTACAACACTTTCTTATCTTCCCTGGCTATCTCTAGGTTTTTTACATATGTCCTTGATCTAGATTGAACCTCTTGCACTATGTTCATCTATAACATATATAAGGCCTTTGCTGGTATCCTTGCTAATACCAAGTCAAATTTTTCCACATCCTTCAAGGTTCATTGCACAGTTTCCTCATCTATTTGTAAAATATTATGGTTTATTTGGAATGTCTCGCTCCCCACTATTTCTATCTGAATTGTTTCCTTCTCCTCATGAAGTGGCACTTCTTTCACTGTGCTTCTCTAATGTGTGACAGTGAGTTGTTAGTTTTCCATAACTTCTTTAACTTCCAATATATTTGCCATCATTTCATATCTCTGAGATTATGTGACATAGAGTGCTTCCTCTCCTTGTTCTTGTACCTTATCAGCTACTAACTCTGCATTATCTTCCATGATTGTGAGTTCAATGGGCTTCTTCTTTTGTTCTCCCATTTGCATGGTTGATTTCCTCTTTTATGTCTGCGGAGGTTTTGTGACCTCTAGTATACTTCTACTCCTTGCCTCCTGAGTTGAGATGTCATTTTTATTTTGTTCTTCCCCGTTGGTTCTTTATGCATTGTCAGTTCCTAGCAATTAGGCTCTTGGTATTGTTTCCTTATTCCTTGGTTTCTTTGATGTTGTGCCAGTACCTGTAAGTTTGTTGCACTCGACTACTTTTCTAGTATTTTCATCTAGGCTACTAGATTTATGTGTTGTAGTAGCTTTGACACGTTCTTTTCCCTTTGTCCCTTTCTTCCCTGCTACTGGAACCTTCCACTAGTCTACCCATTCTGCAACTACCCACTAGACTTCTTATGTTGTAATGCAATAATTCATTTTGAGCCATGTCCTTTTAGGGTATTTTTTTTCTTTTATCCATGTGTTATATCTGGATGCCTTGAAATTGACTATGCCATCATGTTCCTTCACCACTTCATTTGAGATTCTCCATATGTGTGCAATCTTCTCCTGCATCTCTTGGATATACATGTCAAATATACTTGCATTGGATTTCCTTTGTTTGGTATATGTGTTGTGTCACATAGTTTCATACCTTGCTACACCACATCTTCCTATTCTACCACAAATCATGGAATATTTTGGCTTCTCCCATGCATCTAGGGCTATCATAATTAATAGCCAGGAATAGTGGAACTCCATTCTAGCATCCTGTGCATCCCTATAGTATTTTAAGAAAAGGTTGAGAATATACAACACCCAACTTAGAAATGTACCTTTGGCACACTGTGTAGCTACTGCGACCACCTCTTCAGGTGCCTCTTCTTTAGGACATTTTCTCAGTATCTTGCACACCATCAATTTTGTCACAAATCTGGTGGTTGGGTCATTAATGTTCTTGATAATCATCCCCTTGCTACCTCTGTATATGAAAATTTTTTCCTTTACTTATTCTACAATATCGTTTTCCTCGATTTTTTTATCGAGGTATTGCTATGGCTTTACCCCATCTATCGATAATCCTGTCAACTTGGCAATTGGTTTGAAATCTATTGTTATAGGTCTATCCATCCATAAAAATCCTCCATGTACGCATGCCAAAATATGTTTGATGCATGCATTAATGTCTGCCCCCTGTCAAAATGATTTATTTCCAACAAATTCATTATGGTGTAGTTTTAAATTCCAATTATCCACTGTTTAGGCTCCATAATTGGGATTCTTGTCAAATTTGACTCCTTCTAATCCATATAAACCTCCTACAAAAGATCTAGGAACTTGGCGACTTCTCTCACATCGTGATATGCATACCGTAATTTGGGAACAAATCCTAAAATATCTTCTACAATGAGGGTTGACTCCAGACTGTCAGGCATTGACATCTCAATCTCTATTTTCATGTGCACTGCTTCCTTCTTCTTCAACGACTCGACTACTATTTCATCTAAGGTTTCTTCCTCCTTCATTTCCTCATTTGTGGCGTGATTATCCTTGAACTCTGGGTTTTCCTCTGTTGTAGGTGTATCAAACTCTATTTTTTCATTGTCATTGTTGTCCCATTCTCCCTCTGCAGGAATTTTTCCTAGGGTTTTTGTGCTAGGGTTCGTTGTCATCCTAGGCTTTCAAACTTACGTTGCTTGGTTAGCTTCAATGGTTTCTTCTTGTGGGTTTTCTTCTTCAATCTGCATCGGCCTAATGGATTCAGTCTCTGTAGTGGGAATATTTTCCACATTGACCACTTCGATCATTTCTTCTAGTGGTCTATTACTGCTATGGGTCTTTCGAATGAACTGTCTTGGTTGTCCAAACTTTGGCGGAACAATATTCTTATCATCATGAAAAATATATTGTAGATCTTGGTTTGGTCCTTCAAAAATTCTCAATTACTCACACATTTTTTTCTCGTTCTCTCGTTCTCTCAAACAATACAATTATTTTTTATTTTCCTCACTTTTCCCTTTTTATAGACTATATCATTAATTCTCTAACATGTCCTTTCTATTACGTTCATCATTTTTCCACTTTTCCAGTCATTCTTTGTCTCATCGCACGATGTTTAATTTTCCTGTGCATGATCTTATGAATTATGTGACACCAATTTTTTCTCTGTTTCCCACTATCATTCTCAAATATTTGTCGATCACTTATTCCTCTAACTACTTATTTTTGTCTTTTCTTTCATTTTTCTACTTTTCTCTTCCTTTTTTTTCTTTAAATCCTACTATTTACAATATGTACAAGTATACTTGTTGCGCTGTGACTAATGAGAGTTAGTAGGTTGACTGTCCCTATAGAGATTCAATTTACTACCATTCACCATTCCTTTAACTTCCTTACTTGCTAAATCTTGCAGTTGTAAAACACCTCCATCCATGACAAACTTTATCTGATATGGCCATAGCCAATGCATTATAAGCTTCCCTGGGTGTTGCAAATACTTACTGTCATAGAGGAGAACCATATCTCCTTCCTTAAAGTTATTCTTCTTGATATATATGTCATGCCATGCTTTATCCTTTTCTTTATGTACCTCATGATGGAAACCTACTATGATTTTGTCCTCTTCTAATTCTATCAGTTGAGCCAATCTTTCCTACATTGCGCCCCTTTTTGTCATATCTGTAATTGAAACAATTCATAGACTTGGTATAAAATAATCCAAGGGAACTATTTCTTCCTTTCCATACACCAATATAAAGGGTGTCTACCCTTTTAACTTCTTACATATAGTTGTATAAGACCAAAGTATTGTTTGTACCTTTAAGTCCCAATCATCTATGTTCACATTACAAATCTTTGTCAAGGCATTCTCTAAAATCTTGTTAAAGGATTCCATTGTTGCATTTTCCTAACAATAATAAGGAGTGATATTTTGATGATGTATTTCAAATTCTTCCAACATTTTCTCAATTGTATTGTTGATGAAGTGAGTCCCCTGATCACTCATCAATATTCTTGGACATTCAAACCTTATCACTACATGTTCAAATAGAAAGTGTGTTGCAGTATCCGCATTGAAATCCTTTACTAGTGTTTCCTCAGCCTATATGGTTAAGTATTATGTCATTGTAATAATATATCGTGCTCCTGATATTCTTACTGGTGGATTAATTGGACCTACAAAATATACTCTCCACTTATCAAACACTTGTAAAGTTACCTGAGGTATCAGTGGCATCTCATCACTCCTAGATGGTTTCCCAACTCTTTGACAAACATCACAATTTTTAAATTAGTCATTTGAATCCTTGTGAACTGTTGGCCACCATAATCATGTGGGAAATACCCTTTGCATGGTATCTTTACTTGTGTAGTTTCCTCCAACAATCCCTTCATGATACTTTGCTAAAATGATAGGCCTTTCATGCTACATCATGCATCTCCTTAGGATGTCATCTACTCCAAGTTTTTATAAATGACCTACAATCAACTGATAATCTACAGCTCTCACCACCAAATATTTCTTCTACACAGTAGTAAATTCTCTTGGTGAAAATATTGTACTAAAAACCTCAATTATATCAGCAAAATAATCATCAGCTATATGTATTAAAAAAAATTGTGCATATAGAAAGTTCTCTTCCACGTTATTGGGTTCTTCTCCATTAGTTATCTTGGATAAGTGTTCTAGTCCTACATTCAATCTTTCGGGCTTCACCACAACTTCAAAGTCAAATTCTTGGGATAAAAGTAGCCATCTGCATATCCTTCCCCCCAAAACTACCTTATTGTCTAAATATCTTATATTTGAATGATATGTAAACATATTGAAATGTTTCCCTAACAAGTAATGTATGTATTTTTGCAAGGCATACACCATATCTAATCCTTCTCTTTCTGTAGTGTTATAGTTTTTTTTCGAATATGATAACTTTATTCTTGCAAATGAAACAGGGTGATCTATATCACCTTATCCTAGTTATGTCATTATTTCTACTAATGTTATTGTAGATGCATCCACATGCACATGAAATTCTTTTTCCCAATCTGGAAACACGAAAATCGACGCAGCAACCATCTTTTCCTTCAAAATATCCAAATTGTTATGGCATTCATCATTCCACTGATACTTGGTGTCCTTCTTCAACAAATTCTCCATTGGCGTAGTAATCTGTGCATATCCTCTTATGAATTTCCTTTAATATCTTGTATGGCCCAATGTACTCTTCAACCGACGCATTGACTTTGGTGGTGGTAAGTTAACTATTTCAACAATTTTAGCAGGAATACTAGCAGACCCTATTTACAGACTACATTCCCTAGAAAAACACCAAAAGGTGCACTGAAAATACATATCTTAATATTTAATGATATATGACATTGTCTGCATCTGTCTAACATTAATATTAGCACTACAAGATGGTCCTTTAGTAAGATAAACACTTTCCAATGATCCAAGTAAACCTCCCAAAACTTATGAATAAATTCCTTAAAAGATACTACTACTACTCTTGAAAAAATGGTTGGCTCATTCTTTATCCCAAATAGAATAATTGTATACTGAAATGATCCCCATTCTATTGCAAATGTTGTCTTGTGTCTATCTTCAGGTGTAATCCTTATCTTATGATATCTTGGAAACCCATCTGTAAATAATAATCTTTTTTGACCTCGTACCTTCTCCAAAACTTCGTCCGTAAATGGGGTCAGAAAAGGATCATGTAGGAAAGAATCATTCAATTTTCTAAAATATACACAAATATTGATCCCTCCTTGGTTATTTTCCTGCACCACCATAAGATTGGTCCATTATTACTCCTCCACGGGTTCTATAACACCAGGTTCTAGCATCTTGTCATTTTTTTCCTTCACTTTCTCTTTGTATATTGGATTCAATATGTAAGGTGTTTATCTTATAGGTCTGGCTTCTGGCTTCAAAGGGATCTTCATCTCTCCTAGTTCTCCTAGTAATCCCTTCATTTCCAAAATGTTTGTTGGGAATAAGTCACTATACTCACGTAGTAATTTTGTGATTCTTTCTACGGTTTGATTATCCCAATAATCTCTGATGCTAGCAAACTTTGGGTTTTCTACAGTTCCAATATTTACCTTCTTGATATTTAATTGTGTATCATAATCTTCTAAATTGAGCCTAGGACCTTCTATTTCCCTTTCTCCTTCAACTTCTAAGATCTGGATATTGTGTGGGTTATCCTCTATTGGATATTCTTCTTCTGCAACATGATAACAATGTAGAAATTGTTTCACTGTATATCTATTCTGATTCTGATATGATGGAATTATTTTAAATTATGGTTCTTCAAATATTTACCACCTTCAACACTATAGCTATCATTGTACATCCATGTTCAAAGGAAAATTTAATTACAATTTTTTTTTGTATCTCTTCCCAATCTGTAGTTTCTTTGTGTTTTTCCTATTCTGTATACCAGTTCTTTGGAATTCCCTTTAATGTGTGAATAAAATGATGTGGCCATTATTATGGTGGTACTAATCTCCATTGAACCATGCACCTATCTACATGTTCTTTAGGTTTTCCAATTCCATCATATTTCTCCTGATATTTATGCTCCTGTTCTACGCTGAATCCGATGCACAGTAACCTCTTACAATAAAACTAGTGGTTGATCTTCTCCTTATGTGTACCCCACCAACGAGAAGGTGTAGCTTTCAAAGAAATATATAATACTGGTAACCTTTGAATTTCTACTATTTCTAATTCAAAATTCACCAAAACGTATTCTAAGTCATTCGTACCATAAAACCTAGGAGGCTCTCTTACCTACGAACTAATCCATCTCAACGTGCACGTCATTCTGGCACATCTTCTGGTGGATAATTCATGTAGTCGTTGATGTCAGTTTTCAAGTCCTGTGTAAGAGTATGAAGAACAATAATTAATACCCCTCCAACTGAGCATTTAATCTATAGTTGGGGGTATATAATCCTCTTCGTGTGCAATATTTATGTATAGATAATTCACACCTTCTGTAAGAATATTATATTTTGTAGGCTCTAGATACTTTCCTCCTTCTGAGGGATATAGTGGTGCAATAAATCTATATTCTCCATATTCAAAGATCATATTCCTTGTCTTTAAATTGATAATATCCTAGTTATAAAAATCCCAATCCAGGCCCAACAAAGATGGATATGGTGAAGTATTATCTACTATGTCAATGACTTCAAAATCAACCATGGTACACACACCATCTATAACTATTGGAATTCCTTTCAATCTTCCAACTGGTAGTACTTTGTGTTTATTAACTAACTTTAAATGAATAGGTGAGTACCCCAATAGAGGTTCTCCCATAGCTTCACAGGTCATCTTTGGAAGAACATTGACATCAAATCCTAAGTCTAGTATGACATCCAGCATATTGAAATATCCTATGTTTGCATTCAATATAAATTATTTGCTTGTTATTCTTTTCTTCCGGACCTGATTCACTGTTGTTACCCCTTCTTCTCCAGGATGGAACTTTTTTAACAATTTTTTCAATATTTGTAAAGAGTCCTTACCATTAACAACTATACACAAGATGCCAATTTTTTTCTTAAGTTACTTACTTGCTTTGAAGGATGCTCTTTGTTGGTCTTATAAAATAGTGGAGGCATGTCATACACATGTATCTCATGTATTGACTTCCTTCCTTATGTAGACACAATGTTTTCCTTCAAAATATCCTTCCTATCCACAAATATCTCTTTTTTGTTGCGTGAATCAAATTTTTTTTAGGTGTTGTATTCTTCCTGACCCACTGGTACTAGTCCTTACCCATCTTGGCTACATCTTCTCTTGTCTTAGATCCACCTCTAGTAACTATTTTAATCTTCTTCCCATCCTCTTCTCTATTTTCCACCCTGATCCATTGCACATTTTGGTTGGTCTAGTTCCTCTTGTCCTGTATATTCACCAAAAGTGTCGGGAAGTCTTTTGTTTCATGGTTTGTTGTGTGACAATACATACATGTTGTAGGTGATTGTGGGAAGTCTTTTGCATAGTGTCCATGTTTCTGATAGTTGTGACACACTACCAGTCCTCGACCTCCTCCAAAGCCTCTACCTCCACGAACTTCTCCTATGAGTTCTCTTCTTTTGCCTTGATTATATCCACGTGGTGTATAATATTGTTGTCCTTGATTATACTGTGACTATGGATTATTGTACTGTGGTGGTGGTGCGCACTGTTGTGCAGGATTATACTATTGTTTCTCATGGAACAGATGTGCATTATACAGTGGTTATGATTGAAACTGCTATGTGGGATTATACTTTAGTTTTTGCACATTATTATACTACATATGTTGTGCAGGTTGTCATGTTATATGTTCAACTTGAATCTTGTATGTATATAAAATTCTTTCTTTCATCATCTCCAAAGTTTTGCAGTCCTTTTCTTCATGTCCAATTGACTTGCAGAAATTACAAAATGTGTTCTATGGTACTATTTGATACTTATGCATCAGAGGGAAATGAAAAGGATCATGTCCATGTGTTTTTCAAATCTCACACCATGGTCCTCCTTGTTGGCAGCGAATTCACTTTTTTCTATTATCCTATAAGCTGCCTACACCTATGTCTTATGAACATCAAGTTTTCGTCGCATTTTTCAAATAGACGACACTTTCATTTCTTGCGACATTTACACGTTTGTCTTCGTTAAGTTTTCACGACTGTAAGCGTGAAAACTTCTCCTTTCGAAGTTGTTTTTTGATCATTATCTAAACTGTGGGTATTTCTTTTGTCATTATGCTTATTGCGCTTACCTTTTATTGATCATTACACGATTGGAAATATCCTTTGATCTGTTCTCATACTTTGATTGATTATATAACTTGGTTCTGTTGAGTTTGTAAGACATTGAGCATTTGGATTTGCATTTTATGACTTGCCTAATCATTGATTCTATAAAATGCATAGGGNAAGTTTTTATATATGTGTGATATAATCCTTATGTTCATCTTTTCAAAAACTTTGGCTAGTAGACTATATGCATTATCGATTTGGCACCTTGGTTAAACGTTTGATTGATACATTGGCGCATATATGATTTTTGGTATTGACCTATACATCGAATGTTTTGAACACTATGGCATAGTGCTGGTGCGTATTGGTATACACACTAGATTTGATTAGTTGTACACATGACTTAATGGATGATCCACTATTATGACTTGAACAGCTATATCGGCGGTTGTACTTTGACCATAATTATTTTGCATGGCGGTGAACAACTCCACCACCTTCGCATGCTTGCGTTAATGCTTACCCCTTTTGGCTCAATTCATTGTTGTTGGTTCGGGTAGATCTGTTACTATGTGTTGATGAATTCGAACCCTTCCCTTACCATGCATTCAGCTCCATGGCGCCAGTCGTGCGAGTTGAACCCAATGGCAAGCAGGCCCTGTTAATGTTTGATAATGCCCACCAAGATTTGGCAGACAATGGATGGCTTACCTTCATGGAACGTTTCGAGGGTTTTAACCTTTGCGTAGCTCGACAGTTTGCCATGACCTTCGATGGCTGTCGAGCTAAGGTAGGCAATGTTCAGTTAGAGGTTGATGAACAGTTCATCAACTCAGCCACGGGGTTATCTACCTCTGGACAGCGTTGGTTTAAGAATTGCAAGGTCGAGCAAGTTCCGTGGACATTGTTGTTTCAATCGCGCAAAATCACCTCCTGTGATAGAGGTATGCCCGTATATATGCTCAAACCACGTTGGCATGATTTGTTAATGATAATTAAGCAGTTTGTGACCTGCGAAGGTCGAAACGGACTTGTGTTCCTCCACCACCTATGTTTACTTATGGTTTTTATGGGATATCAGCTCAATATGGCCAATTATTTTCTTCGTAGCATGTTTAAAATGCCCAAGAAGTACAAAAGACACCAGGCTAACAGTAGCGTTTTTCATTATGGGCTTGTTAAGCTTATCATTGTCTGTCATTTGAGTCTACACGGAGATTGTTGGAGCAATTTCGTTGCTCAGAATGGTTTCGAGGATCCGAACCCTACACAGGTTGAAAAACCTATGGTGAGTGAGGTCAAGGTTGTACCCCCGATCCCCTATCATGTTCTACTGCCTAAACCCTCAGCCGACCCTACTCTTGACTTACCCCACACTGTGACTAAGAGTGTTGAGACTGTTAAGCCTACGAGCAAAAATCCCAAGGCAAACCTCACTACAAACGCCAAAGGGAAAAAGAATGCACGTTTGATTTCACGAATGGCAAGAAATAGGCCAAAACCCCCTGTCAAGCCTAACCCTATCGTGTTGAGTGAGGACTCTGATTCGGAAGTGGAGCATTTCTTGGCTAGAAAATACCCCTATTCGCAAGGTTTGTGTGCCAAACCCTTGTATGATTTTGTATCGAACCTACCCCCCTGCCTAAAGGACGACCCTAACTACCCAAGCATTAAGTTGCCTTGTGAAACCCTCGGTCATTTGCCTAAACCCTCGCCTGCTCTGTCTAAACCCACAGTGTCACCCTGTGATCAATGCAATTCATGGTTAGAGCGATATTATATTGATGTTCCGATTCTCCAATCAAAGATTCAATCTTTGGAGGCCCAGATTGCAGTCCTGATCAGTCAAAAGGCCAAGCTACAAGTGACAGATAAGAAACAAAAGATGACCGGCTCCTTCCTGTTTAAAAATGTGGAATCAGCCACGACTGTTGTAAACTCGAAGCTAGTATAAGCGAGCAGCCTCATCGCTACACAGGTATGTTTTCATATCAGTTGTTTTTGTAAATAATCTAGGTTTATATAAAGATTTGGTTTCAGTTTTAAACAGCTCTGTTCACTTCATTTGAATGGCTCTGTTACATTGCATGCATTCTATATATAGCTTTTCTTTGACTAAATGGAATTTCATTTTTTTGATCATTCCCAGTTTATTCTCTCTTAGATTTTCATCAATTTGATTGATCTCAGTGTGTATTTGATTTGTTTGTTTGAGTTAAATTGGATGTTCTGCTGTCAATCGAATTTGTTTGTGTCTATTCTAGACATGAAATGTTTCTTATACTCAATTTAGAATACGATCACAGTTCAATTCGATTTCGTTATAATTCATACACTATGATTGGTAACAATTTTGATAAGGTTAATTATTATGGTTTGCTATGCCATATGACTTTCAAAGAACAGGAATACGATTCAGATCGTTTCCAATTTGACTCTGTTTCTTCGAAAACATTTCTTTTTATTTAAGTCAGTACAAACACGCCCAAATCATGGAATGGAATTCGATGCTTAACGATTATGCTAAACCCAACCGGTTAATTCGCATTGATTGAAGTATTGTTAGCTCAACCATATTATGAGTTGGATTCATATTGCAATGGATACTCTGTTTGAATTTGATTTGTACAACAAGATTGGTTATATCCGTATTCACGATTTATGTTAAACTCAATCATGATTCGTTTGAAATTAATGATTTCGTTCAATACCAATCAAGTTTATTTTCCCATTTTGCAATAACCAATTATCACTTATGTCGATTCTATTATGATTGTGATCAAAGTCAAATCAATCTGGTTACGATTTTATATGAGTTGATTCTTGCACCTGTTTGAATTAATCTACTTGTGGCGTGAATCGTTTGATGTCATGACAGCTATGATAATTTTTAAAACAATTTTGTTTTGATCTGATCGTATCTTCTGTTGTTGGAAAAACACAACATTTTCCTGCAATTTGTTTGATTGCATTTCTTTCAAATTGGATATGAAACGATTTTCAAAATCATTTAATTTTGATTGTGTCTACCCGATTTATGACTACAGTCGAAACAGAGTATGCCTGTCTCTCTATTCGGTTATTGGATTTTGATTCTATTTGATTTCAAACGATATGGCATTTTCAAATGAAATGATTCATTTTTAAAAGACTGTTGGTTGTTAATTCAATTTGATTTTATCAAAAAGATTTGATTTAATTTCAATTCTGATCCTGTATCTTATTTTAGACTAGCTACATAATCAAATGATTCTGTAGCTAAGTCTATAGAATTTAATTTTTATCATTTTATTTGTAAAAGAGTCTTCTAACTTGTCTATTTTGGATCCTTTTTAGGTGAATTCGAAATTGCATGGGATGATGGACAGTTTAGAGGATATTTAGATACTTTAGTTTCATTTTAGTTTCGTAGTTTAGTTGATCTTGGGAATATCTTCCCAGATTATGTAAATAGTTTGATAACTTCCACAAGGAGGTTTTACCCTGTGGAAAAACTTATAAATACTTATTATTTTTGTAATAATATCATCCTCATTCATGGGAGAACAAGGATATGGAATTTTAATACAGACTGAGACAGAATTTGATATTCTTCTACAGTGTTAGCTTCTCATAATATCAATATTGTGTTTTATGTTTATGTGTATCAATTTGCATTTGGTTAATGACTACTTTAGCTATCTTAGTCTTTTGCAAATGATATAATTTAATCAATATAATCCATATCTGATTTCTTCCAGTGTATAAAAAACATATCAATTACTTGATTCAGTTTGTGAATGACAGATTTCTCTTCTTCATAAGTTGAATTATTAAGTATAAGTTTTTGCATAACAGGTTTCCCTTATTGCAGAGATTTATAAATCATATAATTGTTATGATTTTTTATGTCTTGTTTGTCCTGTAAACAAACTCAAAGAGCATTGTAGCTATCGTTTACGAGAAGCTTCTGGATCATCCGGTGTGAGTTTCCTTCCTCCGACTAGCTTTGAATTCATCATACACAGGACAAATTTGGAGCGTTTCCAGGTCAGTTTGTCATTTGTTTGTTTAGTATATTTGTTAGTATTTTATTTAGTTAGTATATTAGATTGTTTAATTTCAGTAAGTTTTATTTCTTATTTACAAAATTATAAAACCAAAAAAGAAATACCTTTCTCTATCTTAGGGCAGATTGCAAATGAGTTTTCCAGGTTTTATTTAAATCTATATTTTGTGAATATTGTATATTTTGTAGATAAGTTATATTTATGGTAGTAGTTAGTATAATAGTAGTTAGTATAATAGTAGTTAGTAGTTTGTATATATAGATAGTAGATTAGTTAGTTTGTTTGAAAGTTAGTTTTAATTATATTAGTTAGTATTAGTTTGTTTTATTTATTGTTAGTTAGTTTAGTTTGTTTTATTTGGTTTTATGTTAGTTTAGTTTTTTTTATTTGTTTTAATTAGATTAGTTAGTTTAGATTAGTTTTCTCTTTGGTTTTCCTAGAACCTTAGATCGGCTAACGGAGCCGCTAAACCCATCAGGGTGGTTCATTCCAAACGGCTTGGGTTATTAGACAACCCGAGACCGGTTCCACTCTCTAAGTTGATGAATGGTCAATTTCGCCCGTCAACACTCCTAAAGATAAAGGGTTTGGAATACCCACTCCAATATACTGTGTGAATAATGGACACTCATTCTTGTGATCACCTTATGTCCTGCACATTGTACACCATACATCTTCTCTTTTCTCCTTTCCTTTATTCTAATTCAACTAGAATGTTAGGTTCTTCAGATCCTATATTAGTTCTTCCACATCTGGATCTTTGTGCTTATACTGATTTTCCTCTAATTGTAAAGTTTCTTGCAGAGCCTTAACCTAGTTCTGAAATTTATGTTGCCTCAAAGGGTACTTCAAGTGTGGAAACAAAGAATTAACAAACAAATTTCTATGTTGCATATCAGTAATAGGGAAGTTCAACTTAACTTTGATCCTTTTAAAATTATGATCAACTTCCCAGACTAATTCTTCTTTATTCTACTTAATCTTTATCATCTCGTTCATGAAATGATCCTCTGAGCATGGATTCTAAAATTCATTGATAAACTTCCCTTTCATTTTTGTGACAATTGTAGGTGCTTTTGTCAGGTTATTTACTATGAGACCCATGCACCATTCTAATGCATTGTCTCTGAATGTAATTTCTAACTGTGCAAACTTAGTATATTCATCTGTAATCTTCTTGGCTGCCCAAATCTTTTCACAGATGAACATATGCTTCTGTGGGTCCTCCTACCCCTCTCCATGGAACTCGAGTAATCTAATAATGGGATATTGACATGCCATTATGAATTTCGTTGTGCTACCACCTCCACGCAGTGTAGAAAATCGAATGTTGCTTTCTAAATTACTTCTACTTGAATTAGACCCTCGTCCAAAAATTATTCTACGACTAATCACTTGTTGGTTGACTGGTTTTTCTTCTTCATATGTCTTAGCCACACATGGGGTTATGGGTTGCACACTAATTCAGATATGGAATGGAGAGCCTTCTTCTGTGTTGGACCCATAACCTTTGGTTTTTCTCTCATATGTGGCATGCAATATATCCTCAATCTGCCCCATGGCATGAAGATCCTCTACCTCTTCCTCATCGTTGTCCAAGACCTCTCTCTTGAGTACTATCATATTTTTTATATTCATCTTATATTGGTAGGGTCGTCCACTGAGCATCACACTTGATTTTTGTATGATCTTCGTGTTATGTTCATTATCCATCATGATGGGGTCCATTTATTCCTTTTTCTTGCTACTGTCCAAATCCTTCTCCATCTCTCAGATCTTCCTTAGTGCTTCCCCTAGCTCCCCCATGCATGCAAAGTTGTCTATTTTTCTGATTCCATGGTCATCATTCCTTTATCATATAATAATATCTTAATCAACATGTAAAGAGACATGATGTACTTCCCTCTGGGTCCCTTCAAGAAATCCTTCTCTGCAACAACATATGACTTTGCTCTGTTGACTGCAAATTTTGCAATAAACCCTGCAATAATGATATCTAACCAGAAATCAACTGCGCACGTGAATTTATTATTAACCCTTTCGAGTCATGTGATGTTCTTAGTAGTCCATTTTTCTAGCCTAATCCAATTACTCAGATGGGTAACCTTCAACCTTAATATTCATTCATGTAATAACTCTAGAAAGTAACATAAATAGGCTTCATGCAGATCAGTAAACACATACCTTTGCAGTTAATTGCACGGTGTATATCTGAAACCCTTATTATTTTTCTAATCGAACTGTAGTTTCTTTGTCTCCAACCATATTTCAATCTCTTGTTTCGTAGGATTCCATGGCCTGAACATCCCTTTTTACCACTACATATTCTTCATCAAACCCCTTCTCGATTGTTCTTCTGAGTTCCAAACAACCGAAACAATTTTTTTGATGTATGGACTAGCCCAGGTTCCACCTTAGTTCTCCAACAAAACCCTTTTCATCATCATCCCTTCTGGTAAACCAGAAGGATACACCACGCACATAGTGCGAAGCAGAGTCTCACCTGAGATGGCTTATGGGTGACTACAGGATGCAAATTTTTTCAGTCATGGAAGGGGTTGGGGAGGTTATGTTTACTTCTTCTTCTATTTTGACACACATTCTACCATAATACCCATCAGGTCTAGTACTTTTTCCATTCAATGACATACATCTACATTATTATACTTGTGTGCACTGTAAATAAACCCTAACGTATGAATTCATCTAATAATTCATTCATTACAAAGCATATACAAAGAACACATCACACATAAATACACCATTTTTAATGTGGTTCACCCCCTTAGGATACATCCACAAATATATTTTGCTCATTTTTTATTCTTCATTAAAATAGTGTTGTGCACATTACATCAAAGGGTGCATCTATAATGAACATAATTTTAGTGGTTAGGTGGACCAATGTTGCACTAATATCAACAACTTGAGACCTAACCCTCAGTCATATATCAACATTAACTCCATCTAAGCTCCACAACTCTCAACAAAATACATACTTCAACTCAACATGAAAAAAGTCACTAAAAATTATTATGATCTTCTCTTGATATCCCTAACTTCCTCATAAATCCTCTATTTATACTACAAAATGGGTTAAAACCCTTACATTATGACTCCAAAACCCTAATTCTATGTGGACTCCACTTGTCCACTTTCTAACTATCTTCTGCACAATTGGTCTTTGATCCAATAGTTCCTTGCACTGATCTTCCTTCTTTCATGGCGCACTGCTTCCTTTTCTCTTTTTTGTGATGGTATTCCTTCTTTTTTGGCACACACCATTTCCTTTGGTCCATTATGCCTCTCTTGTTTCTCTTAAATCGCAAAATTTCCCGCTCCAACATCCCCTTATGGTGAAATCCCTCATACGAAGACACTCTTCAATAAATTTCTCAAAGTGTTCCCCTTATGGTGAAATCCCTCATGGGAAGAGGCTTTGTGAATTCCAAATTATTAGGTGGTTGAGTAGCCCAGTAGTGCAGTTAGGGAACCCAAGTTTTATTTAGGAATAATGTAATGAAGATCAATGAATTTGCACGTGAAACTATTCAAAATGGATAATATATGTTATGCCATTTTCAGTGATATGTGGAACATCACATAACTCCTAACAATTAGAGATTTATGGCCATGTGAATTTGGAGAACCCTCATGAGTTATCTAGAATCCCCTAGAAGGTCAAAATTATTCTAAAAGCTCCTAGAATAAGTTGACTAGTCAAAGTGGTTAGTCATGGGTTAAGTGGTTGCAGAAAGATTTTTTATTTTAAATAGTTGCAACTAGAAGTGGAGAGTTTACTATTTGTGGATAAAATGGATGTAAGTGGAGAAAGTGGTTAGAAGTGGTTTATCCCCAAAAGAAGAAAGTTGGGTAAGATGGTTAGAAGATAACCCCTAGAGGAAGGTTTTGGAGAAGTATAAATAGCAGACCAAGGTTCTCTTATGTGTATTATTTTTTAGCATATTGAATATCCATTTTTGAAAGGTTATTTGGGAAGGTATTATTGATAGAGAAAATTCACGGTAGAAAAACTATGGCAACAAAATCGCAGTAGAAGAATTGTGGAAGCAGTATCACGATATCATAATTGTGGTAGAAAAAATGAGCCAGGATAACTACGGTAGAAAAATCATGGTATAAAAATCGCAGAAAAAAAATAGCGACAACAAAGTCGCAACAGAAAAACCACAGAAGAAAAATCACGACAACAAAATCACGACAGTGGATTCGCCATAGCAAAACCGCGAAAACAAATTTGGTAGCTATAGAAAGTTGGCAGTTTGGTAACCACATCATATTTGCATATTGGAATTGTTCCAATTGTTGCATGGTATGGTATAGGTCTTGATTATTTCTACAGGAATAAAGGTATGGTTTTGGCACATGGGCTTGTGTAAGGGTTTATGGTATTTGTTTATGGAGAGTATGGTGTATTACTAGAGGTATCTTTTTGGTTAACTTGGTGATATTGTGCATATGGTTGAAAGTTGGCTTGATCTTTCTCAGTAGATCATATTTGGATGATGAGATTGATGAGATTGATTGAGGTGACAGGTTGTGTTGTTCATAGTTGATGCACTTGTCTTGATATAGACTATTGGTACATTTTAACATATTTATTTATGTCTACAAGTTGGGTTGTGTACTTTAGGGTTGCATTCCTCGCATCTCGGTTGGTAGTGAGATATGCAGGTTGGGTCTTGAAATTGAGAGTTGGTGCTCTCTTTGAGTTGGTGCTATTTTTAGTTGGTTCTATTAAAACCTGATATTGTAGTATCCTGTAACATATAAATACAAAAAACTTAAACATATATCTAGTTCTCTTTGTGTTCATTATTGTGATGGTTCAAAGTTATTTATTGTTGATGTATTTTGTTGAGATATGTTTACATGCAAGAAAATAAGTTTGAATGAAACTAATGAGTAAATGGTGGTTGATATCTAAACATTTTTTAGTGTTGAAAGAGCCTCACACTGATTCACCCCCCCCTCTCAATGTGCTCAGTGTGTCCAACAATTGGTATCAGAGGAGGCATTCACTATAATCCTTACAAGATTGAAGGAGATCCATGAACACACAAGTAGAAGAAGGTTGTGTAGAATCATCTAACAGTTATATTATAGATGAAGAGGAATATTTTTTGAATCTAAAAGATAAAATATTATATGTGTTAGAAGAAGAAAATGATCAATATACTTTTGGTCTTGATTTTGATTAATGCATTAAGGAATCCCTAGAAAAGTACCAAAGGCATACCATGACACTAAGGAAAATACTCATGAAACAAGAAGAAGAGATCAAGAGACTAAAGACTTATATAATTAGTCAAGAATAAGAAAAGAAGAAGGAAGATGATGAACTTATAAGAATACTTGAAGGAAATGTCAATCTAAAAACCCAAATTGAATAATATAGAAGGAAAGCAGAGAAGTCAAACAGGTTCATGAACAATTCAAAAATTCTTGATGAAATATTGAGTTGTCAAAGATCACCTAATGATAAATCTGGTATTGGATACAAAAAGGAAGAAACTGACTTTGAAGCTATCACTTAAAATAAGTGTGAGTTAATTCCTTCATTTTCAAAAGGTGGAAGCAAAGAAGAAATTCCTACAGCTCAAAGAAAATTCAAGCTAGACACCTTCAAGATAGAAACCAATGCAAAGGTATGAAAATATTTTTCATGGTCATTTATTTTCATGTAATGAATATGGTAACAAATATTTGGAATGCATAAATTATGCAAGGAAATATATTGGAAGATTCAAAAACATCTTAATATGTTGGATATGTAATTATGTGGGACACATTGTTGCCCATTGTCACACCATGAGATGTTACAGTTGCAATGGGTTTGGACACAAAGCTCAGGATTGATGGAAATGAAGGAGACAGTCAATGATGAGTGATTCATGTAGAATGGAAATAAGAGCACATGTAAGTTGGAAGGAAGAGAATATTTAAAGGATGGAATCTCAGAGTGCAAGTCCATAGATGATCCAGGTGGATATTGGTGGCCACCCACCTATTCCAACTGGATCTTATTGATCATTTTTAGTTCATCACGTTCTTCTGTAATTATTTGTAATTGTGGGTTCTACACTTATGGGGTTGTATGAATCCCTACACAGTTTCCATATGGATATTGGTGTCCTCCCACCTAATCCAACTAGCTTATTTTGGATGTTTTCATCTCAACACATATTTTTGTACTTCTAGGGTTGTTTTGGGGCCTTAAACAATGTTTGTTTGGTTTGCCACAGTCAAAATATAAATGAAGGAAGAGTTTGATGGTATAATTTGTAGTTCTTGAAAACACCTTTCCAACGAGCTATCGCGAGCCTAAAATGGAGGTTGTATGAAAAAGTTACAACCCAGAGAAGTTTGAGGTACCAACTTACCAATCGGGGCCCACATAACTTTTGCGTTTCATCTCCTAGGGTTAGGTTTATGGATTTATAGGGTTTTGGAATTCATGAGTAATGTTAAAAAATCCTTTGGAGCCTCATTGTATTCATTATGCTCAGAAGGATGTGCATAGCAAGCACATCTCTTCTCATAGATACATACCACGATTCGAGCAAGTTGTTTTCAATTCTATAGTTTTACAGTTTCAACCTATTTCATTTATTCAATAGAAGTTATTTTTCACTGGATATCTGTTGTTGTTTTCCATATCTCTGTGTTATTGTATTTAGTGTATTATTCATTTTGTTTAGCTCATAATCTAGATCAGTGGTATCATAGCAGTCTCCTCTTCATTTATTTTTCTTCATGCATTTCCCCGATAAGATTTGGGTACAATAAGTTGGGACTCGAACCGGTTGAGACTTTGCAAGATCGGTCGCATCGAGCTTGAAAAAAACCCATGGGAAACAAAAATAGAAATGATGGAGAAGGATATCCTTTTAAAAAATTTCTCGAGGAAGACCTTGCATGACAAAAGAAAGCAATGATGGATAACTTTGCATAGATCCTTTGGCAGGTGCCCACAAAAGACACATCTTCATCAAGAAACCATGCAACCCCCTTCAAGGTACATGTAAATTTTGATATTCCATTATTTGAAGGATTGATAGGTGCGGATGTTGTAGATAAATGGATGTTGGCACACAGGGGTAGACCTAAGGTTCAAGGCTACAACAACGCACCAATAAAACCCTAACTATCGACCCTTTCGGCAACACCTGCGAAGAAGATGAAGTCTCACCCGAGGTAGAGGCAGGGGCGGTTACATGACTTAGATGTCTACAACCTTAGTTGGGACACATATATGTGATTATAACACTTAATAGAGCACTCAGTAGTTAACATTCATCAATATTCAGTCTCATTTATAGTGCAGTTAAACCCTAATTACAGAGCATCATAGTATTCAACCAGATCTAGCACCTAGCAGTACTTAGCACGATGAAACAGATTAGATATAGCAGATTCAAGAACTAAGAACATGTATATAAGTCAGATCCAACATCCATCCATATTGTTAATTACTAAGAATCAACAAATCATTCATCTATATTAAAGTACCAAGAAAATAAATGTATAAACACATCAATACATCACACAAAGTAGAGAAACACAACATGTACATGGTTCACCCCCACCCCGGGGTTACGTCCACTGACTCTTCTCTTCTTTATTATATTTGGTCAAGATTCTTACAGGCACAAAGCATCCAAGTCCTACTCCGTAGAGGACAGGAGATCCGCACACCTCGCTAAATCCTCCTTCATTGTGTTACAACAAAAATCCTTCCACAGTCTGTTACAACCACTTGCACTTAGCTCTATAAGTCTCACACACTATGCACGAAGAACTTACAAATATATAGATACAATCCTAGCACTTAGCCATTCGTACTCTCTATATTCTCACTACATCACCTAACATTTATTTATACATACAAAATAGGCCTAAGCATGGGTCAACCCATGGTCCAACATTGCCATACCCATTACATAATCCTAAATCCCAAAAAGGGCCCTAAAAGGGGCCAAAATCCCATGATCTCCGCTTCGTCTTGCGCTCCACTTTCGACATCCTGTCGAAGTCCCCAAAATTAGGTCACACATGACCAAGGATCCTCTAAATTTGGTCAAGGGCCTACAGGCCCCCAACACTGACCTTTGACTTGTCCTGAGTCACTCTGATCTGACTAGTTCTGCTTCAAAAGTTTCAATCTTGGCTCAAGCTGCTTCGAGTTGTTGTTGTGCCACGACCTCTTGTTCAGTGAACTCTTGTATGATTGCTTCATTGATAGGTTCCTCTAAGAGTTGTTTAGCTACAATGATGACTTTCTCTAGTTCTGCTCCTCGACCTTCGATCTATGTGAACAATTGGTAAGCCTTATTCTGTACAGGTTGGAGTCTTTGAGTCCCTTCCATGAATTTTCGTTGGATAGTGTGGACCTGCTACTGGGCAGTGCACTGCTCCTAGAATCACTTCATTATTTTCACAGTTGATAGGGGCTTCAACTACGCCTATATCATTTTTTCTTGATACATCGCCTCTTTGAGATGCGACTCCAGTGCCTTCAGTTCTATATTCTCAATGAGTTGCTCATAGGTCTAGGTATTGCAATCAATGAGTTTCTTATATTCCATGGCAAGAGAATTTATTCTCTCAACTGCACTTTGAGCAGTTGCTTCTCATTGATCCCTCACATCCTGTGGGGTGCTTCGAACTGTGAAGAGCTCTAAGTCTTCTATTCATTGTTGTAGCTGTTGGATATCTTCCAAAAATTATTCTCCTTGGTGTGTGACTTGGTCTTCTACTTGTGGATCTAAGCCTGTCATAGAGAGGAGTTCTCTGTTGACAACTTCTTTCACTTCGAGTTGCTCTGTGAGCAACTGTTCTTTTTATTGTTGCATCTGTACTTTCTCTTCAAAAGTTTCTTGGAAAGAAACCTTATCCTTCTCTGTAACTCTACATTTTTCTATGAGTAGACCTTGCACTTGCTTTAAGGCTTGGGTGGCTTATTCTATTTCTTCTTGAGTGCGACGAAGGAGAGATTCAACTGCATCATCTATTCGGTGGAGTTAGGTTGGCTCATCTCCTAACTGCGGTTCTCTTGATGGTAGGGGCATAGTGGAGACTACGCGAATGGACTCAAGGGCCTATTGTACCCCTCAGAGTTCAACCTCAATTATATCATATAATTCCTCCTTATTTGCTTCTTGTTTCTCAATGATTTCTAGCGGAGTGTCATTGAGAGCTACGATGATGAAGTCAAAATCATCGACAGTAAGCACAGTCTTCAACTTGGTCACGGTGGATTTTGATTTATTTCGGGAAGAAGGTTTCAGGGGAGAAACCTTCCTCTTCTTCATGAGATCAACCTCATCAAAGGGCGGTGTTACTTCGCCTGGATTCTGTTCAGCTCCTTTGTCATTTGGCTCTTCTACTTTTTCATCACCCCCTCGGTTAGGTGATACTGAAGAAGTCTTTCTTGAGGCACTACTTAATTCATGGACCTCTTCAATCTTCTTCATTCTGCTGGGCCTAGGTGTATCATGTTCTTTATGTGTAGTCTCTAGGATATCAGGGTCAGACATCTCTATAGGGTCTACTGGGATAAGGCGGTCTGTGGACCAGTCCTTAGTGATCTCCTCCAGGTATTCTTCCATGATCTTGTAGTATGACTGAAGCTTCTCCTTATGTTCATCTGCTCGCATTGTTATGTAGATGAACTATTGAACTGTGCAGAACTTAATCAGTGGTTGGAACCTTTGTAGGGTTTTCGGAGTCATGTGAGGTTCATCTTTGATGGATCTCTTCAGCTAAAGGTAGTAGCTGTGAAAAACAACATTCGACTTCCACTATTTGTTCATATCACTCGAGTACCAAAGGGTAGTGAAATTTGTAGCAAGCGGATCAAATTGTTTAATATCCAGGAAGGTCACACCTTCCAGTATCTCTGAGGCAACAAAGACGATGAGGATCAAGATCCAGCGAAACAAAAATTTGTAGCCCTGATCCTATGCTTCGCGGAAGTCTAGTTCCAGCTAATTAACTAGGTCTTTCACCCCGTTCATATGTAGGCCTTCCACGCACTTCCCTATGAGGTCAACAACAAAGCTTGTGACCTGCGTAGGTCTGTTCTTCCTTACTAACTTTTTGGCTATGATATGGCAGGCTAGGAGCATTGCACCATTTTCGATGGAGGCTACCTTGTAACCTCGTGTTCCCTTTTCAAAATCACCATATGTATCCTTGATATTATGTGCTAGCACGTGATCTGTGGCCCTTTCCTAGATAGAACACATGTGGGTCAGGTCCTTGCATACTTAATCCTACGATCCTATGGATCAACGTTAGATTGACTATAAAATGACAGTCTATCCATAAGTAACCGTCATGGTAACATGAAAGTAATAGCTTGACACAGGCATTCACTTCTTGGTGCCTTCCACAGTGTGGTATCTTCATGACATTTAACAGAGTGGGCTATGCGAGGTTCATTGTCCACAGTTGGGGGATTATCTTTGAGTTCTTCCCCTTCGTCCTGGTCAGGTATTTATACGAGGCGAGCACACTGTAGTTCTTTCAATCTCCGAGGTTGAAGTCAGTGAACTTCAACACTGTGATCTTGTCCTAATGTGCTCGAACTGTGCGTATCACCTTCGGAAGGTATGCAGTAATCATGGAGTACTCGAAATATCTTGGTATGC
>JASDQU010689755.1:64448-79420 GCA_032191745.1 Picea mariana
GCAGTGAGGACAGTGCAGAAATAAGTGGAGGGGGATTGTAGTGTTCCCAAGGCCGAGCTCCATTGTAAACCATGTTCTGAAAGGAATTTTAACTATGTTTTATAGGCTGGTGAGCCAAGTTTTTTTTATAAGCTGGAGGCTTATGTGTTTGTTAGGCCAGGGAGCCTGAGTGTTGAAGGCCAGGAGTCTACTATTGTATATGTAATCACACATAACAATTAATAAAATATAAACACCGCCATGTGCAGACCGACCACGATGAATGAGTGAAGGGGGACTAAACATCCATAGAGTAGGAAAGGAATTAGGGGCTGGAAGGTTGGAAAAGGGGCTAAGCATTTGGCCTAGGGGGCTTAAGCCTGGGAGTAATAATATTTAATATTATTCCAAAAAGAACATGTGCATTTTATGTTTTCACTTTTATCCTAAGTTCCTGGCAAGAGGAAATCATGCAAAGGGGATGCATGCTAATGGAATGCATGCAGTTCCAAGGGTGACAAGTGTCCACCCTGGTGCATGCAAATAAACAGCCGAGATGAGCCATGCGAGCTCTCGCTCTCTCTCCTCCATTCCACCCGACTACCTGAGCGGGTATGGAGCGTTGGAAAAGATGACCAGCCCAACCACTAGAAGAATACCTCATGTGTTCCTGAGAGTCGAGAACCCCGTGTTGTCTTTGATAGTTTGGGCACATCCTCTATCCGACTAATCAAACCTATGCGTGGAGGCTCTGTTCCGAAGCCGTGACCCTGAACAATTCCGCCATTGTTGAACCAGCTGGAAAGCCTGTGTTTGGATCTGTTAATCGGAGTACACCTCTATTCCGTGAGCCGAGAAGCCTGTGTTTGTTTCTAAAGAGCTGGTCTCACCCTCCATTCTGAGTTGTGGAGTCTGTGTCGACCCCTGTGGGAATTGCTCATCATGCATTCCTGTGAACCATCATTGTGAGGCCTCGAGCCATTGCTGAGCCTGTTTGAGAGGCCTAGTTTGTATTTCCAATTGGCTAAGGTGACCACGCAGAGCTGGACTACACGTGGCTTGATGGCCAGTGCGAGTGGTGATTGAGACTGTGTGTGTTCTCTCTAGGTGAGGGAGGTGGATGTTGTTGGAAGATATTTCTTCCAAAGAGTGTCTAGCACCAACTTTAGGCTCTGATACTTCCTGATCCGGCATGTTTCTGAGACCCAAAGAGGGAGGTTAGCACCGATGGACTGTGCTTGTGAAGGTGTATACTCCCGGGCGGAATAGGCATGTGGGGAATGAGAGTCTGGTAGTANTCCCTGTAACCTCAACCTATCCTAGAATTCCTTGCCTTGGGATGGAGCTTAGTCCTAGCTCGGGGGTGACCCATTGCTGAGCTGACGAGTAGGGTGGTCTAAGGCTGGGAGGTTCGTGGAAGGCCTGCACAAGGTTGGTGGAATTTACCACTGTTAAGAGATAAGTATCTGATTATGCCTTAATCATGTTTTGTAGGACTGTGCTACATATGTTATCATGATTTCCGCTGTGTATATGAATTAATATGAAACACTATGGATTGTTGATTATAGCAGTAGATAATATGTTTACTCTGAGCTGAAATATGTTTAATTGTTGAAGGCATATGGATCATATAATACCTGTACGAATTATGTATAGAGTGGTGTTATAGTCTTCTCTTAATAGCAATTAAACCTTAGTAGCAGAAAATGGGTGCTACACATGGTACTAATCCTAGGTTGTGGATTAAGGCATTTTATGTTGAGGTACAATGCTATTTATGTTGAGTACTTTCTCAGTGATGTCATGGAGCTTTTTTTATGAGATATATCATGATGATGTGATGCTAGATAGAGATATATCATTGATATATTGAGGGACACTCTTCGTATATATTTAGAGGTTCTATTGCTTCATTATATTTGATGTAGTAAATTTTTTGAGGCATATATGTTATAGTACCTGGATGGTACATATGTGAGATCCATTGACATATATTGTGATGTATTGATAGAAGAATATTTTTTGGATGTCTTGGTGTATGTATTCAGAATATTGGTTGATGTACATGTTGAATAAATTGGTTTGACATATCTTGAATACATTGGTACATAGTTCATGGTATATGTTTGAAGCATATGACACTTGGTTGGCATATTGGTATTGATAGAGGAATCTTGTTGGTTACATTGGAATATATCTTTAGTACATGGTCGAAGTACAAGTTTGATACACATATGGAACACATTCTTGGCATATGGGTGAGATACATTTCATGATATGATGTATGGTACTTAGATGATGTACATGGTTGGAATATGATGAGTCACAACTTGATATATGGATAATGCATGATTGGTACACACTATGTACATTGTTAGAGGAACTAGTTAGTTGGAATATGGAAGATGTGGTATAGGTGTATGGATATCTATAATATGGTTCATATTCTTGAAGTTTTTGGTGCATGATTGATGCACTTTCTTGATGGTATACGATACATGATTGATTCGTGATGGTTGATATACATTTCTTGACATATGGGTTGTGACATTTGATAGAGGCATATCATGAGTGAAATGACACATGGTTTGCATGATGTATGGTTGATGATACTATTGATGATATTGACACACATTTGGCACATGGTTAATACACTTTAGTGATGGTATCTTATGATATATTATATGGTGTTGATGTATATAGTTGATGTACATGGTTGATGTGCATGATTGGCACATGGTATGGCACAAGATGTACATTGTCGATGGTTTTTTCATGTTTCACTATTCATTGTTGACATATCATTTTTTTCATGGATTGATTCATGAGATAGTATGTGTGATTAGCATACACTTTATGTATGGTATGGCACGAGATTAGATGTTTTATGCATGGATAGGTACAAGGGTCGTCATAGGAAGAGCATGGTATTCCTGATGCAATATTGTTGAGTAGTTGATCATTGTTCCGGTAGAGCAACAACATTTGCAACATAATCATATTGGAGAGGCAACATATTGTTCATATTTCAGAGAATATAGGGAAAGACATATACACAAGGGGGATTATTCTTATTCCCATTATCAGTTGCAGAGGCATTATTCCAAGAGGAGAGATGATTGGAAGCCATATCATTAGCATTACATCGGAGTGATTTCCCCTCTCAAAGGGAGAGAGATTCACCAGATGCGTGAAGAACATCCCACAGGATCATGCAACTAGGGGGAGAAGCTCAAGGACAGTTCAATCAAGGGAAGAAACCCCGAAGATATATACCCTTTTTCATTGATGTCAAAGGGGGATAGACAGTCACATTGATGTGGCGAGATGAACATTGATGAGGAGTGATGATCATGGAGGGAGTATGAGAATTTCCATGTCTTAGTGGTTACATCCATGATTGGTGTTGACATCAATGTTGATGTTTCCATCAATGCCAAAGGGGGATATTGTTGTACTATTGTGTCATTGATGTCAAAGGATTGATTCCAAAGAGTTGATGTCAAGTATTGTCAAATTGATTTGTTTGTATCATTGATATATTGATTATTGGTTATATGGTCATTGATGTAATTGTTGTCAAAGGTTTGATGTCAAGTGGTTTCATAATGATGTGTTGATATTAAAGGGATTTTTATCATTGATTTCAAGTCATGGTTGATAGGAAAAACCAAATGGATAAACTCCAAACTAGTTCCCTTATGGTGAAATCTCTCACGGGAAGACTCTCTTGGATAATGTTCTAAATGTGGTCCCCTTATGGTGAAATCCCTCACGGGAAGATGCTTTGTGAATTCCAAATGGTTAGGTGGTTGAGTAGCCCAGTAGTGTGGTTATGGAACCCAAGTTTGACTGAGGAATAATGTAATGAATATCTATGAATTTGTAGGATAAACTATTCCATATGGATAGTATATGTCATGTCGTTTCCGCTGATATGTGAAACGTCACATAAATCCTCACAGTTAGAGAGTTATTTCCATGTTAAGTTGGAGAAATCTCATGAGTTATCTATAAGCCCCTAGAAGGTCAAAGAAGTCAAATTATTCTAGAATCTCCTAGAAGAAGTTAAACAATCAAAGTGGTTAGTCATGGGTTAAGAGGTTGAAACAAGAAAACAATTAAAAATAAATTAGTTGCAACAAGAAGTGGAGAGTTTAATATTTTGGGATAAATTTGTTGTAAGTGGAAAAAATGGTTAGAATTGGGTTAGCCCCAAAAGAAAGAATTTGGATAAGTTGGTTAGAAGATAACCCCTAGAGGAAGATACTTGGAGAAGTATAAATAAGAGATCAAGGGTATCTTCTGTGTACAATATTTGAGAATATTGAATATCCATTTGTGATATTTTATTGGGAAGGTATTTTTTATAGAGAAAATTCATGAAAAAACAATCGCTGCAAAAAAATTGCTGTAGAAAAATCGCAACAGAAAAATCGAGGTAGGAAAATCATGGCTGCAAAATTGCGGCGGAAAAATCATGGAAGAAGAATCACAGAAAAAAAATCATGGTAGTAAAACCACGAAAACAAAATCATGACAACATAACTACAACAGAAAAATTGCGGTAGAAGAATCATGGAAGAAAAATCGTGACAACGGATTCATGACAACATAATCGTGATAGAAAAATCGTGGCAACAAAATTGTGGCAACAAATTTTCTAGCTACAGAAAGTTGGTAGTTTGGTAACAACATCGGATTTGCATATTCAAATTGTTCCAATTGTTGCATGGTATGGTATAGGTCCTGATGATTGCTACAGGATTAAAGGTATGGTTTTGGCCCATGGTCTTGTGTAAGGGTTTATGGTATTTGGTTTATGGAGAGTATGTTGTATTGCTAAAGGTATATTGTTGGTTAACTTGGTGATATTGTGCATATGGTTGAGAGTTGACTTGATATTTGTGAGTAGATCAGATTTATATGATGATATTGATGAGACAGGTTGAGGTGACAGGTTGTGTTGTGCATAGTTGATGCACTTGTCTTGGTATAAATTGTTGGTATTGTTTGACAGATTGCTTTCTGTCTACAAATTGGGTCTTGTACTTGAGGTTTAGATTCCTCACATCTTGGTTGGTGCTTAGATATATAGGCTCAATATTTCAATTGAGAGATGGTTCTCTCTTTGATTTGGTTCTCTTTTCAGTTGTTGATAGTAAAACCTAGGATTTTAGTCTCCTGTAACATACAATAAAAAAAGATTAAACATATGTATGGTTCTCTTTGTGTTCATTATTGTCATGGTTCAAAGTTATTTATTGTTGAGATATGTTTACATGCAATAAACTAAGTGTGAATGGAACTAATGAGTAAATCGTGATTTCTAACTAAAGTTTTGTAATAAGTTTAAAAAGAGCCTCACAATGATTTACCCCCCCCCCCCTCAGTGTGGTCGGTGTGTCCAATAGTTTCTCAATATCTTATGAGGAGGACCATGTGATTTATCTTTTTATTTGAATTATGATATCTATCATTCCCACATTTTAGACATATCTCTTTTCCTGCATATTCTCCTCTATATAGAATACAATCATTCGGACATGCATGATATGATATGTACTCAACACCCAATATTTTCAACATTTTCATTGCCTCTTCGTAGCTGCCAGGAAATACATTATTACTCAAAAGAAACCCATCTTTGAATAACCTGCAGTTAGTGGGAAATATAAATGTACAATTTTATTTAATGTTCATAAAATCGAACGTTTTTAATCTTGATTGTGTGACAAGATTTCTAAAATTATAAGGGACTTAATGATGATCAACTACCTCAATATTGTCGAGAAACATGTGTTTGACATTCCAAACTTTTATTTCAATTTGTACAGTACCATTATTCTCCCTAATTATGTAGAATTTGATCAGCTAGGTCCAAAGAGAGGGGTGGCGGAAGTATATTTTAGAATTTCGAATAAGGTATCAGTGATATGAGCATCATCCTCTTGCTCATTGTTTTGGAATACATATAGTAACATTGTCTACATGGCAGTTTTATCTTGTAAATAATCATCCGTACCAACCTCTGTTTCATAGACTCCATTTCCAAATTGTGAAGAACTACTATTTTTGTATTCATTCCTAATTGGTGAATTTGGACTTAGTGGGAATTGAATAGTTGGTTGATTCAACCGTTATTGGTATGCTTGCTCTCTGAGTTGTGCTCTTATTGCAACCTTCTCTTAATTTGAAATTGTAGTGGGGTGGAAGAGAAGATGATAAGTAGGTCGCTCGTCATCACTAGAATCCTAATTTCAAAATTATTGAATATTAGTACATCGATGATATTAGTAAGAAAAATGCAATTGGTTTGTTCAAAACACATTACACAAAACAATTATTACCATTTCTAGCCCATGATTGCAGTTGGAAGATAACATGTTATTATTGGTAGTGTAAAGTGGTTTTCCATTTTCATCTACCAACTGCTTGTGGTATGTTTCTCCTGATAAGATCTTTCGACATTTTTGAATTGGTACTGGAATATTATATACATACGAACTTGATTCTGAATTGGGATCCTGCAAATTTGGATACTTTTTTATTCATATTGACATGGATAAAAAATAAAATTCAATTAGATAATCAAAATATAAATAAAATACAAATTTACTCGAGATGGAAAGGGAGAAATCCATGATGGACTTCGAGAAATATGGAATGGGCTTGAATTTGAAGAATTTTCCATTTGATATTGTAAGTGTATCTCCATGCATTTGAGTAAAATCAACAATAAATTATTTTTAAGAATAAGGTGAATTTAAGAACAAAATGTATACTCTCATGTAATGCAAATCATGTGGATGCATCATGAAAATAATTTAAGATGAATATATTATTTTGTGTGAAAATAAAAATTCATATAACTTTGAAAACATAACGGTGTGTACAAACACGCATCAGTGCGTCTATAACATTGTAAAGTACCATGTGTTTATATACGCATTGTACTGGTCCCATAAATTCAAATAATAATAAAAAATATTATCCAATATCAGTGATCCAAAACTTTAAAATGCATTGGTGCGTCATATACACATCAAAACAAATGCATTAAAGTAATAAATGCACCAAAGTTTTGAAAAAAATTCTAAACAAAAAGCACGAATTTGTTTTTTTCGATTGAAAAATGAGCAAGAATTTAAAATATAATTTCATAAAGTCATTTAAATAGTAAAAACCTATTCAATGTTTCATTATTTTACCAAAATTTACAGTGGAATGATTTGCAAGAGAACCATACCAGAGAGCATTCTTGAGCAACAAAATACTTTAGAATAGCAAGATTTATTCAAAAGATCGGAATTTGAAGGTAAATATAGTGATTCATTTAAAACAATTTTCATAAATTCTTTCATGGGTATTAAGCTATTCAATATTTTATTATTTTGCCAAAATTTACATGGTACAGATTTGCAAGACAAACAAACAAGGGAGCACTTTGGAGAAGCAAATCAATACTTTTGAAATAAGAGTTATTCAGAGGATCAAAATTGGAAGCGTATGGTAATTCATTCAAAACCCTTTTGGAGCAACAAAATTGTTCAAAAAATCAGAAATGGAAGGGTTTTGTGATTCAGAAAAAAAATAAAAAAAATTCATACTTACCTTAAACCCTTTCTTCTTGTTGTTTGTGTAACTACAAAACTTCAACTTATGGTTTAAATCTCTTTATCACTTCATAATTAAACCTTTTGAATTTTGTTTTTTAGATTTAACGGGTTTATGTTTCCATATAAAAGGTGTTTGACATGTGATGCATTGGATCCAAACCGTCTCGGAACTGTCACATTTATTTTAAAAGAATTTCCGGGTAATCGGTATGTCGTATGTAATATACTGCATTGGTGTGCTTACAAATACAAATGAACCGACTATGCCACAAATAATTAAAAAAATTCGTTCATTGATGTGTAAATTTATTTGTTTATGGTATTTTTTTATTTTCGTTTTTTTCAATTTGAGTGGTGTTGTTAACGTTACTTATCGCACCGTTGTAATTTAATGTTTTTTAAAATATGTTTGTCGGCACATTTTTAACATTAAATGCATCCGTGTTGTTAACGATATATTGCACACAACTCTAATTTATTGTTCTTTTAAATATTTTTTTATAGTGGTGTGTTTGATAACATGTAACACACCAGTGCTTTAATACTAATACAATGCACCGTGATACCTTTTTTGGTGAAAATTGTGTGATTTATTTATAAAATATATTTAATATCTTCTGTATTGAATGGTACAGGTTCTATATTGATAAAAAAAATGTAGGAGAATAGTTCAAGTAACAAAAATTATGATGTATACAATGATATCACATATGTTGGAGTATTTCACACACACCTACGATTTCTTTTTCCTAAGGTTTTCCCTATGTTTATTTGTCATTATTTAGTCTCCTATATTTTAGGGAGAACATTCCTCTAGGAGAATATTCTCTTCAGTTCACACTTCAGTTTGATTAGTGGAGTGGAGTCTAGATGCCACATTGGTATTATCACCATGCAACATTGAGATCATCACCAACTAATGCGCATTGTCCTTGGGATCATCACCAAACACCAAACTAGCACATCAATCATGATTCCCTGATCTCCTCCTCACTTCACTCTATTTCAATCAGTTAACTGAAGACTGATAGACTAGTTAACTCATCTAGGTGGCAGTTCACTCACGTAACTGCCTGAGAGAGAAGACTAGGTGGTAGTTTACTCCTGTAACTACTAGTGTGTGCCTAGATCACTCTAGACCACCACTATGGTGCATTAAATTCTCCCCCAGTGCACATTGGTTGAATTATACAAAGTATATCATGTGTAAATTATCATTCATTCATTTGGTTAATGATAATTCTTCCATTCTTTCTTTCTTGATTATATTTTCTCATATTTTCTCTGCAACTGTGTATGTGAACTACTATATAGATATATTATGTGTAGGTTCAACACATTTACATGGTATTAGAGATAACAGACTGCTAGGGAAAATACACACCAAATTATTTTTGCAGGTACTGGAGATTAAAGAAAGCGGAAAAATACAATTTCCAAATGCATTCTTACACCATACAATTTCTTTGCATGGAAGGAGAAGATGATAATGAATATTCAAGGAAGAGGATTATACCATTTAACCATGAACAAAGAGACATAACCAACATCATCCATAGAAAAATCCAAGTATCTAAATCGAATGGATGAAGTGTTTGGAACAATTTGCAGTCTCATTTCTCCTGAACTCCTCTTTCACATATCCTCATGTAAAACCCCCAATGAATCCTAGACCAACATGAAAGGGATTTTTGAAAAACATGAAAAAATGAGGGGACACATGCTCGAGGTGGAATTTCTTATATTGGATCAAAAAACGTTTGACAATCTCCAATATTCCTTTACCAAATATAAGGATTTGTTGTCGCAATTCAAGGCTTTCAATGTTTATAAATATAAGGAGGAGAAACAAATGGTTCACACCGTTCTCTCCAAACTTGGTCCAGAATACTCAGTTTTTGTATTCACATTTCATTTATTTAGATTCACCTCTGGATTCACCTAGATGATGCCCTCTCTTGAGGCCTTTATCGAGTCTCTAACACAAGAGAAGATAAATCTCATCAATATGGAAAAAATCAAAGGCCTAAAGGCACATGCACTTACTGTGAAATATGGTAGCGGTCATCAATATCAGAAATATAAATACAAATAGAAAATGAAAGCACATGCAAATCCAAATAAGGAAGGGTACTTAAAACCCTTCCATAAAGCCTATGGATCCAAAGGGGGAAAGGGAAGAAAAGGGGAGAAATGCACTTACTTCCATAAGGATTCCATCCAGAATATGCATGTATGTAGAAAAAGATATATCTAATGACCCAAATACTTCAACAAAATAACCTTGGAGATCACATCCTCGAGGGTGACAAGAAAAAGAAGCTAGAATATCATAATCCCAAGAAACAAAATTCTAGCCATGATTTTATTGCCATCAACTGCTCTCTCGATGCTTGGATCATAGATTTAGGATAATCACACCACATGGCTGCCACAAAAGAATTCTATTATTCATTGTATACATGTAAAGGTCCTCCTATTCTGATGGGGGGAAGCTCTCTAGTCGAGGTCACTGGAAAAGGAAGGATTGAACTCACAAATGGAAGCTTTGAGAATGTGCTACACGTTCCCAAACTTTCCATCAACCTTATTTCCATTTATCCTATGAAAACCTCCAGAACCAGAAAGAGAGTCATAGTCACACCTGATGAAGTGGATATCTATTACATGCAGACCAATTCTAGGGTTTCTACTAGTGAGTTAAATCATCAATCTAGACTCTACATATTTTTTGAATTTATTGAACCAAATTCTACATTACTGCTTACCCATGGTGATGAAATCAGTAAGATATGGCATGCAAGGTTTGGGCATTTAAATTTCATATATATGAAAAAACTTAGAAAGCAAGGAATGGTTGATGGTCCACCCGACATCCACTTCTCTAAATGAATTTGCGACGGACGTGTTCTTGGAAAACACCCTCAAGAGAAATTTGGCAAAGGAAAGACTCATAAGGATTCCTTTCCTTTAGATATGATCCATAGTGACCTCATGGGCCCTTTTCTGAATAAATCAATCAATGAATCAAGGTACTCTTGGCATCTCCACATTTTTTTTACCTTTTAAAATCCACTAAGAAAAATCCTTGTGGCTACCTATGCTTTGTTGCAAGTATTGTTGTTTGAAGGTAAATTGTTGTCTATAAGAGGATTTTGTTGATTGTTCTTTTTCTTTTTTTTTTCATGCTCCATTCATGACTGAAATAATGAATGAAGCCTTACGATCATGATGCAAAATGNGTCTCAAGAAGGGTTGATTTTATTACAAGTATTTTTGATGAGTATTGATTTATTTGAAGTCTACCTTATATCAATAAAAAATTTGTTGCTCATTCGATTATGAGATATACCTTGAGTTTTTGTTAATACACCAAGAATTGATTGCAACTAGACTATGTTTACATTTTGTTATGATTCTTGGTATACCTTTTCTTGTCATTATGCTTTGGTTTGAAAAACATCCCTTCTCCTAACCTTAGAAAATCAACTCCGCCCTTTGCACAATGATGAAATTTGAAGGCACCCAGTCGTACTCTATACTCTGTTGGAGGTGGCAGTCTGAAATCGACAGGTCCATAATTTCAAGTTAAGTCTTGGGCTTCATCCTGTACTCTTGGAAATTAATTACACAGAACACCCAATTTTTGTATGAAACCCCTCATGCTTTCATTTAATCACGTCAGGGTAATAGTGTGTTTTGTTCCTTTGGTTCTTTCCCTGGTCTCTTCTATTTTAGAAACCCTTCATGTTTACAGTGATCTATGTCTACCTTCGTGATTGTTGGTCTGAACACATATGGCCCCTGTCATCTATGTCAAACCAAATGGCTCACAAACCTTGCTTCTGTATGACGATGCAAGTGAAGACCTTAAGAGTCAAGTCTGGCTTGAGTTTCTCAAGCAATTTCAAGGTTACAACTTGCAAACAGCCCAGGATTTATCCCTCTCGTTTGATGGCTGTCAAGCCAAAGTAAGCGATGTTCAAATCAAAATCACTGAGGAATTTTTGAAGCCAAGCAACATGTCTTCCACTTAACGGAAAAAAATGGTTTAAGAATTCCAAGTTAGAGGAGGTGTCGTGGAGTTGTTCTTTACCTCTCAAAATATTTAGTGTTGTGATAAAGGTATTCCTATATCTTTGTTAAAAACTAGGTGGCACGATTTATTGGAAATATTAAGACAATTCGTTACATGTGAGGGTTGCTTCCGCCTCGTTTTTCTTTACCACATAAGACTGTTAATGAATTTCATTGGTTTCTAGTTGAACATGCCATTTTACTTATTGACAAGTTTATATAAAATGGATAAGAGGCATAAAAGGTAGAGTTTGAATTCCATTTTATTCCTCCATGGGTTGATTAGGATGTTGTTAGTCCATCATTTGAAGTTTCAGGGCAACAGTTGGGATACTTTCCTATCTCACAATGTCTTTGTAACATCCAACCCTGCAGAGGTTCTTGTGGTTGATAAGCCTATGCTTGAAAAACCCTCTATCCCTTCCAGTGACAGACCAGTTTTATTATCCAAAACCCTGTGATAGGGCCACACTCGATGAGCCTGTGTTCAAGTAGTAGGATGTTTATCCTAGGATCATTGAATCTCTTGAGTATGAGAAGGATGTGTGCCCTAATACCGTGGAAAAGAAAGACAATAAACACTCACACAAATTGTCCAAGAAGAATCCAGACTTAGGGTTTGCTAACAAAAGAGATAGGAGATTGATCTCAAGGAGTTTGATGAATAAAACGAAATCTCATGCGATCTCGATCAAAGTGATAGAGGTCCATGAGCGCTTCGATTATGAGATCAAAAAGTTCTTGGACGAGGAAGACCCAACTTACCATAAATTGAATACCAGTCAGGCTTACGATTTTGTAGGTAATCTGCCACCATGCTTGAAACATAACATAGATTTCACAGGGATCAAACTCATCCAAAATCCCACAATGGATAGTGGAAGCATTTTGATGCACAGTCATATGTCTCCTCAATCAACTGTTCCAGATCCACAGTGTGAGGTGTGTTTATTTTGGATAGACAAGTATTACACAGATGTCCCCTCCCTTCAAGCAAAGATCAATACCCTCACAGCTCAGATTGACTCATTAACAAGTGAAAACCACAGACTCAAGTTCAATGCACAAAGGCAAGGGAAACACTTGAAAAGAACTGGAAATATAATAATAAAAAGTGTTGAGTGTGTCAAAGCTGTGATTAACTCTGAAGTCTTATGATTCGAATTTAGCATTTAGTTGAAAGGTAAAAGTTTGTTTTTATCTTAGTTGTGTTTTTATTTATATTTTATATTAATATAGATTCAATTAGATTTATGTTGTTTAAAATAAGACTAGCTATAGAATCAATAAATTTTGTAGTCAGTCTATTCTCATTCGAAATTTTGGAAAATATTGGTTAAATTAATATCTAAATTTCTTTATTTCGTTTTTCCTTTCAAGATATCATGCAACTTGTGGTGATCTAATGATATGGAGCATTTCCATGGTTATTAGCCATTTCTTTGGCTCATTTTGTAAATAGAAACAAACATGTTATAATCTTAAGAGATACAGTTTGATATTGAGTGGTTTTAGTACCCTCTATTTTTGTAATTAGTAAATCATCCTGGGATTTGATTCTATCTTAGAAAATAAGATGCTTAGTTTGCTTGAATTCCTTAAATACTTCATATTTTTGTAATGAAGACATATTTTTTGGGAGCAAGAGATGGATGGGTGTCTTTAGAACTTAATGAAATAGAATTTTACACATTTTGTCTTTAGCCTTTTGTTTATAATGTTATCGTTTATGTTTTGTTATGTCCTGATACATGTATAGATCTGATATCTTTAGATTAAATGATCTGTGATGTGCAAGATATTATATTATAAATGCCATATACAATTTGTTCCTCAAAATATAAATGTTGTGATTATGTTTTCAGTTAAAACAACAAGGTTTATCTTTCGATTTTGGTTGAAAAATGAAATGTATAGATTACTTTCAGATTTATCTTACAGTAATTATGTATAATCATGAAATTACATATTTATGTTTGTTAAACCCTAATATTGGCTCATTACCGATTAATTGGGGCATATTATATTATTAATGTTATTTTATTTATGTCGGCTTTAGGCCATTAGTTGTAATTATACCTCCTAGTCTCCTATAAATACCAAGGAGACATTTTCATTTTGAATCATCTTGTACTTGAACATTTAAGTGGGGTAAAAGGAGGTTCCCCTCGAAGAGGCTTATTATCTAAAATTATCTCTTTTTCAAGGCGTTGAGTACTTTTTCTAAGGTTTTTCTATGTTATATTGATATTTGGTTCTTAACATATGGTATCAGAGCTCAAGGTATTGGGGTTTCACTCCTACATCTGAGACACCTTAGAATGCTTGCTATAACTTTTTTTCTACAACGTTTCAGAAGGAATGACTTGAAGGATATTTAGTAGATAGATCAAGGTACATTGGGTTAAAAATTCAGATTTTGAGGCCTTATACTTTCGGAGATACAGCCTATACAAGACAGGGTTCGAGAATCATCCTGAACTGAGTCATTGAGGAATTTTCACTATAAAAACCTTTCTATAATGTTTCAGACACTAAAATATGGAGGATATTTATAGAAATTAGTAAGGTATATGTGGTACAAATTTCAGCTTCTGGGTCATCTTAAAATTGTAGACACACCCTATGTAATATAGGGTATCTGACTAGTCCTATTGACTAGTCTCAAGAAGGTGTTCCAAGTAAAACAATCATAACTTATTCCTAGAGTATCCAAATTGAGTGGGACTAGTTTCATTGGATATTAGACAATCTATAGTATTTCTGGTGTGCGTTGCAGAATTTTATATCAATTATTTTATGCAGGGCACGCTATACAAGTGAGATCTCCTGGAAAGGCCAAAAATTAGCAGGTTGTGGGGAAGTTGCCATAAATTCCACTTGGCACAACCAATTTTTATCAGACCTATGGCATTGCAGAGAAGAAATATCAAAGAACTACATAAAATAAAGTTTCATACCCAGAAGGGCCAAAACTTGGGAAATACAATAGAAGAAATATTGTCTAGTAGAACCACCTCAAAATCAAGGTTTGAAAGTGATACTTGGCCAGCATGCCACCCAAAAAGGGAACTTCTACACCAAATAAGCCTCCAGAAAATCCTACTTGGACTCTTGATGAAGCTGAAGAAATGCGTAGGGACATAAATGATTTACAAAAGAAGATAGTAACAAAATATGAACTACAAGAGATGATAGAGGGTTTAAAGGGGGATATCATGGAAGTATTGAAAAAATTCGTAACAAAGAAGACACCTGAAAGTGAAAATGCATCCCATGAAATTCATGATGAGG
>JASDQU010689756.1:14509-26025 GCA_032191745.1 Picea mariana
CAAAGTAGACAATATGGCCAGGGTAATTAAGGAGCTGTCTAATAAGATATCTAGGATGGAGATAGAATAGGCTAAAGCCGATTCTTTCACCAAAAAGGATTTCAAGAGGAATCCCAATCCCCCAAACCAGCAAAGACAGATAAAAAATGAAGATCAGAAAATACAAACTCCCCTAAAGAACGAAAATTTTATAGGAGTGAATGATCTCCAAGATTTCAGAGATTTAGATGATGATGCCACAAACTTGGGTGATGACTGGACACAACCTTATTTGAATAGAAAGGATTATGAAAAATCTATAAACACTCAACAATCATCTATTGAGGGTGAAGAAAGAGATTATATGGACCGTTGTAGTTATCAAGAAGAAATCGGTATGATAATGGTCGAGGTCCAACCTAGGTATAACTTGAGATCTAAGGGTAAGCCTATTTCAACTACTCAACCTAAAACAATTCTCCCAAGAGGTCAAACTTATGAGCCTACCCCAGAAGAAACCGTGTTACCTAACAACAAAGTGAAAGTAGTAAACGCGCAAGAACCTGAAGTACAAAAGGTTGAGACTAAAACACAGGAAATCGAAGAAGCTAATACAAATACACATTTAATTAAGATCATGAGTAATAAGGTAGTCCAGAAAAATAATTTGGAAAAGAAGGATTCAGAAGTCCCAACTAGAGAAATAGACAAGGTGAGTGGAGTTTTAAGTTTCGAAAACAAGATAAATAAAATTAAGATACCAATTCCTCTGGTAGAGTTAGCGAAAAACCCAGCTTATCGAAAGAAGATTACCAAAGTGATAGGAATTTCAGAGCTAGAAAGCCAATCTGACATTTTGAAACCTAGAAGACGATAAGCCCAACATCACGTTTGGTCCACATTTTGAAGGAGCCAAAGACACTATTGTTCCCTTTTATATCACCTTAAACGTATACGATCAACTGCTACATAATTGCATGCTAGACTATGGAGCCTCACACAACGTGATGCCTAAAATTATTATGGACAGATTGGGTCTCTAGATCACCAAAACTTACAGAGATCTTTACTCATTTGATTCAAGAAAAGTTAAGTGTATGGGAATGATAAAGGATTTAGTAGTCACCCTGGCACAGGTCCCAGTTAAGAGCATCTTGATGCATCTGGTCATTGCTGATATTCCTCCCAAGTATGAATTATTGTTCTCTAGGTCATGGGGAGCTAAGTTGGGGGGTTCTCTTCAATTGGATATGATGTACGCCATGATTCCTGTGTTTGGTGGGAAATTTATTTGGTTGTATAGAGAGACGAGGTTAGCATATATAGTAAGCGACTCCCAAAATCTGAACAATTGCCCTGTTTACATTGCAAATCAAGATTTAGGAAATTGTATCTTATCTTTTGATGATGGTTTAGATGGTTGCACAGAGGAAAATGATATAGAGCATGAAGAGTTAGGTTACATGACTGAGGATATGTGTAGAACTAGTATCTGGAAAAAAAAATTTGATGGTGCCCTGTCTTGCGAAGGGGTTGGTGCAGGAGTGTTTTTTGTGGCACCTGAAGAAAGGTTCGTTGTCCCTTTTTCTTACATACTACAATGGGATATAGATTATACTAACAATGTATGTGAATACGAAGCCTTGGTCTTAGGATTAGAGGCTGCCAGAAAGCTAAAAATAAAAATACTAGAGGTATATGGAGATGTGGAGTTGATAGTCAAACAAATAAATCGACAATACCAAGCCAAGCATCCCAGATTAAGATCATATAGAAATTTTTCCTGGGATATGATGGAAAACTTTTTCTCATCTGTAAATGTCCACCTCATCCCACGCACAGAAAACTTACAGGCTAATGCATTAGCTAAAGAAGCTTCAACTTTCACTCCTCCTACAACCTTTAAATTGAAGTATCACATAGAGATAAGACACAGGCCATCTATACCGGATAATATCCAGCACTAGTAGGTTTTTGAAGATCATGAACAAATTAAGAAGTTTCTTGAAGCAGTAGGTGAATTTTCCAAAACTCACGCAGATCAAGAAAAACAGAATGACCATATATGGATCAGGCAAGAAGGGGAGGACCCTCAAGCTTTCCAAGACAAAATCACAAATCATCGCATGTTGGTCCTAAAAAATAACTAGATTTTGAAAGGATTGATCCCTCTGGAAAGACTGTTTGATCAAAACGACATACCTGTAAAATCCACCTTACAACCCCAACCAGAGGATGTTGAGGACTGTGACATAGGAACCAAAGAAGAGTCTGGGATGGTTAAAATATCTAAACTCCTCCCCCCTAAAATAAAAGGTAGTATAAGGACCTACTCAGACAATTTAAAGATGTTTTTGCTTGGTCTTATGACGAGTTAAGAACCTACGACACTATCGTGATCAATCACAAGATACCTCTAAAGCCTAGGGTCAAACCCGTTAGACAAAAGATTAGGTAGATCAGCCCCATTTTATTGCATGTCGTCAAGAGAGAAGTGAAGAAGCTTTTAGAGGAAAAAATTATAGTACCTATGAGATATTCCGACTGGGTGGCAAACCTGGTCCCGATCACAAAAAAGAGTGGGGAAATTAGACTATGCATGGATTTCAGAAATCTAAATAAGTCCTCTCTTAAAGACAACTATCCATTACCTAAAATGGATCAAGTGCTAGAAAGGGTAGTTGGGGTGAACATAATGTCTATGATTGATGATTTCTCTGGATATAATCAAATTGCCATGAATGAACAAGATAAAGAAAAAATAGCTTTTACTACCGCTTGGGGTATGTTCATGTATGATAAAATGCCTTTCGGTTTGATGAATGCAGGAGCCAGGTTCCAACACGCTATGGACATCGCTTTCATTGGAGAGAGGGATAAGTTCGTAGTCATCTATCTCAATGATTTAATGGTTTTCTCCAAATCCAACGAAGAGCATTTGGTACATCTTAAACAAACATTCAAAAATTGTCACAAGTTTGGTCTATCCTTAAACCCCAAGAAATCACACTTCGTGTAACACCCTATTTCGCCCAGTTTGTAAAAATAACCGGACTGGCCAGAACTGTGGAAAACTCATGAATGTGAATATGTGATGTGAATGGACCTTATGGAAAAGGTCAATAAATGTGAATAACATTATGAATTTATATTGCAGGACTGTTGAGAGGGGATGTGTAGAAAAAGAGACCACGATAGCGGTGAAAGGCACCTGGAAAGGTGGTGTTAACTTCCACCAAGAATTAATACCGTATTTGGACTTCACTAGCCCAGAGAACCAAAAGCGACTCGCTAGCCTTGAATTAAATGTCTCACAGGTTGGTAGGTAGAAGGCTGCTCAGGAATTTATGAGGGATGGGGAGGTGAACCGCCCATCCGTAGAGCCATCATGGCTGGCCAGTGAGAGGGAAATCACGCCACACGCAACCTCACAAGAGGATAAGGCGTGGCATAGAATCAATTGGGGGACAGACGCGAGGGGAAAACTCTGGCAATACGCAGAGTGAGTGATAACAGAGAGGGAGGAGAGTAACCTTCACTCCTAGTCACTGGCAGACAGAGACATAGTCTCACAGCATCATGGTCTCAGCTTGGGGGTGGCTAGTGGTAAATGCATTGGGAGTCGCTGAGCCTACAGTTGGGTGGAAACGAGCACCTCTCTCAGTAGTTGCTTAACCCCTGGTGTTATTTCTGATAAGTGTTTTGCCTCTGGCATCTTGATATATATATATATATATATATAGATAGATATATATTTATATATATATATATATGTTTATTCTGATAATTATGCCCATAAGCTATGAAATTGTGAATGATTTCATTGTAAGAATGTTTGTATGGTGTTTGGATCAATATTGGTAGATGCATGTTTATAATGGAAAGACTACATATGGCTTATGTCCTCATGAATCACTATTTATGTGCTTACCGACCTAATTCAGACTGCATGTCTGATTTGTGGGAGAAAGGTACCCTTATATGCCTGAGTTAGCACCCTGGGTAAATCTCCCCATAGAGATACCCTCTTTGAAAAGCCCATCAAGAATTAGGAAAGAGAATGTGAAGGTGTAAGATCTTAGTAACCCTACACGAGGAGGAATGATCCTCTTGAAAACCTGAGATGACAGCATAAGGATGAAGTATTGAATCGATGGATGAGTTCCCGTCGGGAGATCTATGGTCACTCATGATTGTCATATCGAAGGAAGAAGCCAGAAGGTTAAGTACCTTAACCATAAATAGGTGTTGATTGACAGACGAGACTCCGTTGGGAAATCTATGGTCACACCCGACCGTTAGATTGGTAGGAGAAAGTAGGGTGTTAAACGCTTTCCCACTTGGTTTCTCTGTGTCTTCGTGGGTAGCGAAGAAATTGGGACCGTAGATCCCCAAGCTCCATGGGGATATCTGGACCATCTATTTGTCTACATCCAAGGAGTCGTGGAAGAATGCATGGGTAGGAACCAATTTGAGCCATCAGATCTCGGCTGGAAAACCCAATAGCCGTTGGATCTGTCCGGAGTTACCCAAGGGTTAAGACCCCAGTGTATAGGGGAAAAATCCCTAGAATATATCTGATTCATCTGATCGACGAAGGCCACGTGTCGTGAGATCTCCCATTTCAGGAAATTAGGAATCGTGAACTCGAGAATCCTGATGATGAGAGTTCATGATTTTTCATGGTGAAAACCCCAGGATAGATCTGAGTTGTCTGATTGACGGAGGTCGTGTGTCAAGAGATTAGAGGAAATCAGGAATCGTGAGATCGGGACTTTCCATGATGGAAACCCTGGAGCAGTCATGGATCGTCTGATTTAAGGAGGCGACGTGTCGAGAGATTACCCGTTTCGAGAAATCGGGGATCGGGAATTCAGGAGTCCTGTGATCGAGAGTTCGGACTCTCATGATGATAAAACCGATGAACGGACGAGATTCCTTCGGAGGATCTTAGGGTCTTTGATGACCATTAGATGTGAGGAAGAGATGTCAGCTTTAAGCGAGGGTGCGAAGGCACATTAAGGTAAGTAACGAGCAGATCTGGATGGCTAGAGTCCACCCACCCAGATCTACGGTTCAGGTTTCATTCTAGAACCCCTTGTTGTTCTAACTTTAGCGGTGGGGGGGGGGTCCAGAATCGGACGTGCAACTCTTGAACGGTTGAGATTAACTCACATTGATCAATGGTGCTCAGGTGAATTNGAGTCCACCCACCCAGATCTACAGTTCAGGTTTCATTCTAGAACCCCTTGTTGTTCTAACTTTAGCGGTGGGGGGGGGGTCCAGAATCGGACGTGCAACTCTTGAACGGTTGAGATTAACTCACATTGATCAATGGTGCTCAGGTGAATTCCAGACCCCCCTTGCCATTCTACCTTTAATAAGGGGGGGGGGTCTGGAATAGTGTGGCATATGAAGTGGGGCCCCCTCCTGTCCTGATGACTATCGTGTCGCATTTCCCCCTCCACCAACTGTACTCCACTTAACCGAGTGATGGGGCCTGTTCTCATTGGTTGTTCTCTAGCCCTGTTGGGATTTGTTCCTATTGGCCATTTTCTAAGCCTGTAGGGATTCGTCCCTATTGGTTGGTCGCTAGCCCTGTCTGGGTTCGGCGGTTGCAGAGTCGAACAATTTGACATTACTGTAGCACCGAGGCGTGAAATACAAATAGGGACTTCATTTAATTGAACCATGATCATGACCCGCGATCACATGGGAATGGAGAGAGAGAGAAAGAGATAGCTTACGCTAGGCCTCCATAGGTAATTCGGGGGTTCTGATTCGGTAGAAGACCAAAAAATTTGATTGAGGTAGTGGGTATTTGAAAAAGTGGTATCAGAGCATGGTTACAACACTTGGCCTGCTTGGGCTCAGGCACGAGCCACGTAAGGAGACATTGTCATCTGTGTTTTCCCCTTAAGAAGAAGGATTGCAATATGAAACTATAATCTGGGACATGAACTTCGTTGTCTTGTTTTAGTGTTACGATGTCTACCTACTAAAGCAGGTAGAGTCTCTTTCAATTAAGATGGCTGAGAGATAAGGATTATGTCCCAAATGAAAAACCCTTGTTATATGGGTATACATGTGAAAATATGAATTTATGCCCAGGTTATAAAATGTATTTAACTCTTGACTAATAACCATTGTTTGTCTTTTCTCCCAAGTGGATGATCAGCCGCGGGAATTTAAAAACACAGAGAATGGTGACTTCCCAAGAGATGGGAGAAGGCTCCCACAATAGAGATGAAGAGTCTGATGAAAGAAGAGCAATGGGAACCCCTCCAAATCTAGCCGAGACTGTGAGGAGTCTCATGGTGGAATTGCAAAGCTGCAAGGCCGACAATGAAAGGATTATGAGAGAACAAGAAAAGAAAATTGAAATTAATGTAGTTTTACTACAGAACTTATTTGACCTACAGCGACAAATGCAGCATGAACCCAAGATGCAGAAACATGGTCCTGTCAGTGGCCATACTGAGAGAATCACCTCAAGAAAGGTCCACCCCAGAGGAAAAGGACCAGTACCAGATGATTCCACTAAGAAGGAAGCTGGCAATTCAGAAGGCTCTTCTAGTAGCAGGACCAGTTCCTATTCTCGAAGAAAATAGAAGAAACAAAAGACTTCCAAGGGTCATAAATTTGAGGAATTCAGAAAGGCTAAACCTCCCTCCTTCGACGGTGAGATAAAGAAAGTAGAGGAAGCTGAGGCCTGACTACTTGGAMTGAAGAAATATTTTAGAGTCCATGATTTTTCAGAGAACTTGAAGGCCCGAGTGGCCACTTTCAATCTAATCGAAAAGGCTTCTATCTGGTGGGAATACCTTAAGAATATGAAAGGGGTCCACGAGGAGGACTTGTCTTGGAAACAGTTTGAAAATTACTTCCAGAAGAAGTACTTGTCGGAAAAATATTTCAATGAGAAGGCTAAAGAGTTTTATGAACTCAAACTGGGGCAACTCACTATAGAGGAATATGTCAACAAATTCCTTGACTTATTGAGATATGTACCCTACATCAAAGTAGAGAAGGAAAAGGTGCAATGCTTCATCAGTGGGCTACCCAAGGAATATTGGAATTGAATCAAATTCGACGAGCCAAAGACCTTAGAAGACACTATTCGAAAAGAAACATATTGTCATGAACAATATGGACATCAGCCAGAGTCTCGTGGAGACTGGAGACAGAAGAGTGGTTCAAAATTTCAGAAAAAGGGGATCAAATCCTCAGGATGTAAGAACTACAAGAAGAACCCCAAAATGAAATTTCCAACCCGGAGTGTACTCCAGCAAAACTTTCCCTCGGTAGACGGAAATAAAACTTCTGGACCTATACTAGTGAAGACTAATAACCCAAAGAAAAAACCTCTAAAATGTTGGGGTTGCGGAGAAGAGCATCTCTTGAGAGACTGTCCACACCAACAAAAGAATAGTTGGAGAGTTTATAACATTCAAGAAGCTACCAAAGTCAATGATGTGGCAAGGAGTGTGCCGCAGATTTATGCAGCCTTGGATAATAACCAAGCTGACCACCAAGCTTCAGTGGTGGAAATAGAAGGTATGATTTTCAACCATCTAGTGTCTGTTTTAATTGACCATGGTTCAAGTTTGAGTTATATAGCCCCTAAGACTGTGGATAAGTGTAATCTACAGCCACAAAAACAAACCATGCCATGGTTGGTACAATTAGCCACTGGCACCAAAAGAAGGGTAGCAGAGGTCATACCAACCTGCCAATTAATGTTGGGTGAATTTCCCACCCAAGCAACCCTTGACGTATTACCCCTGGGATCATACGATCTATTGATTGGTATGGACTGAATGGCCATCCATAAATCCAAATTGGACTATTACCATAAAACCTTAGAATGTGTGAGCAAAGAAGGAAAAAGGATAACCCTCCAAGGGATACGAAAACTGCTCTCAGTGAGGCAAATATTAGCCCTGCAAATGAGAAAGTATTGCCGAAAAGGGTGTCCTCTATATGCAATACAGGTGTCGAAAACAATCGAAGGTGATAAACTCAGCCTTGAGGATCACCCTATCCTGAGAGAATATAGAGATGTGTTTCTGAAAGAGGTACTGGGTCTACCTACGAGAAGAGACATTGACTTCTTGATAGAGCTCACACCAGGAGCGGTACCGGTGTCTAAGACACCCTACCGGATGAGCACACCTGAGTTAGTTGAACTCAAATTGCAATTGAAAGAAATGATAGATAAGGGTTATATTCGACCCAGCGTGTCCCCATGGGGAGCACCAGTCCTATTTGTGAGAAATAAGGATGGCACCCTTAGACTGTGTATAGATTATAGACAACTCAATAAAGTAACCATAAAGAACAAGTACCCTTTTCCCAGGATCGATGATCTATTCGATTAGTTGGGAGGTGCTTCTATTTTCTCAAAGATTGACTTGAGGTCAGGATACCATCAAGTCCGAATCAAGGGTGAAGACATCCATAAAACCGTTTCCGGACACGGTATGGTCACTATGAGTTTGTGGTAGTACCATCCGGGTTAACCAATGCCCCTGCCACTTTCATGTTCTTAATGAACAATGTACTCAGTAAATTTTTAGATAAATTTGTACTAGTTTTTATTGATGACACATTAATCTACTCTAAGAATAGAGAAGAACATGAAGAGCATATTAGACTTGTGCTGCAAGTGCTAAGAGAGCATCAACTCTATGCTAAATTAAGCAAATGTGACTTCTTTCAGAAGCAAATACATTACTTGGGACATGTTCTCTCTGAGGAAGGGGTAGCAGTAGATCCTGACAAGATCAGGTCTATCATGGAATGGCCTACCCCAAAGGATGTCTCAGACATCAGATCCTTTATGGGATTGGCGGGATACTATAGGAGATTTATAAAAGGATTCTCCAAGATTGGTTGTCCAATCACTGGCCTCCAGAAGAAGGGGACAAAATTCGTGTGGACACAGCAATGTGAAGAAAGATTTAAAACCTTGAAACATCTACTAACCCATGCACCCATGTTGAAAATCACTAACCTAGAAGCTGACTTCCTTGTGTGCATAGATGCCTGTAAGGAAGGGCTCGGAGGAGTCCTTATGCAGGAAGGAAGTGTGATTTGTTATGAATGCTGAAAATCGAATGAACATGAAGTCCACTATGTGACTCGTGATCTAGAACTGGCTGCCATAGTGCATGCCTTGAAAATGTGGAGGCATTACCTCTTAGGAAGAAAATTTGTACTTATGACAAATCACTGTGGATTACGGTATTTGTTTGATCAACCAAAGCTCAATTCTATACAAGCTAGATGGATGGCCCTCCTTAGTGAATTTGATTTTGAAATCAAACACATCAAAGGGAAAGAAAATAGGGTGGCTGATGCCCTTAGTAGAAGCATGAAAACAATTCACCTGACAACGGTGAGTACCTGCGAGACAGATGTCAAGAACAGAGTCAGAAATGCACAGGAGACAGATCCCTTCGTTCAGACTGTGACCCTATACCTATAGCAAGAACTTGCTGGAGTAAAATATGAAGGCTACCAGATGACCGAAGGAGGTCTTCTCACTTACATAGATAGACTGTACATTCCAAATTGTGATGACTTGAAGAGGTTCATTATGGATGAACTACATAAAAGACCATATACTGGTCACCCAGGATACCAGAAAATGATCACTGCCACCCAAAAACAATTTTATTGGCCTGGATTGAAGAAAGACATAGCCAAATATTTGGCCCAATGCATAGAGTGCCAATAGGTTAAAGAAGAACATTGACACCCAACATGACTATTACACCCTTTACCCATCCCAGAATGGAAATGGGAAACCATATCCATGGATGTTATCACTGGATTGCCAACTTCAACCAAACATAATGATGCCATTATGGTAGTGGTGGATAAACTGAGCAAGTCTGCTCATTTTATCCCCATCAAATCAACCTGCAAGGCGATAGATATCACCCATATATTCATTAAAGAGGTATTCAAACTGCACAATATGCCGAAAGAGATAGTGTCCGATAGAGACACAAAATTTACCTCCAATTTTTGGAAATCATTGATGGCTGGTTTGGAGACCAAATTGTTGTTTATCACCACCTATCACCCTCAAACTGACAGATAGACAGAAAGAGTGAATCAAATATTAGAGGATATGTTAAGGATGCATGTAATTCATCAACCCAGAAAATGGGAAGACTACCTGCCATTGGTAGAATTCGCCTACAACAACGGCTACCAAGCATTCTTATAAATGAGTCCCTTCGAGGTCCTCTATGGTAGGCCGTGTAATACTCCAGTCAACTCAAGTAATCCTATAAATAGGATTTATTTTGGACCTAAAATGTTGAAAGAAATGGAACGACAAGTGACCCAGATAAAACAAAATCTGAAGATCGCTCAGAACCGACAGAAAAGTTATGCTGATCAAAAGAGAACTCCAAGAGAGCTCAAAATGGGAGACCATGTATATCTTAGAATTAAGCCCAGAAGGAGTTCCCTGAAAATGGGAACTTGTGACAAGTTGGCACCCTGGTATTGTGGACCCTTTGAGTTTCTATAAACATTGGGACCTATAGCCTATTGGCTAGCACTTCCTCCCACAGTAAAAGAACATAATGTTTTCCATGTTTCATTATTGAAGAAATATGTACATGATGCTAATCATATAATTGACTGGTCTATGATCCAGGTGGAACTGGAGGGAGAATTTCTACCAGAACCCCAATGCATATTGGGCATAAAGGAAACCCCACTCTAGAACTGAACCATTGCACAAGTAAAGGTGCAGTGGAGACATTTTGGCCTAGATGAGGCTACATGGGAAATGGAGGATGCCATGAGACTGGCATATCCAATTTTGTTTACTTCTGTACATGCAATTCATGTTAAAAGATAAGAACATCGAGGACGATGTTCCTTTAAGAGGGAGGGAATTGTAACACCCTGTTTCCCCCATTTTGTAAAAATAACCGAACTGGCCAGAACTGTGGCAAACTCATGAATGTGAATATGTGATGTGAATGGACCTTATTGAAAAGGTCAATAAATGTGAATAACATTATGAATTTATATTGCAGGAATGCTGAGAGGGGATGTGCAGAAAAAGAGACCATGATGGTGGTGGAATGCACCTAGAAAGGTGGCATTAACTTCCACCGAGAATTAATGCTGTATTTGGACTTCACTATCCCGGAGAACCAAAAGAGGCTCGTTGGCCCTAAATTAAATGTCTCGCGAGTTGGTAGGTAGATGGCTCCTCAGGAATTTATGAGGGATGGGGAGGTGAACCGCCCATCCGTAGAGCCATCATGACTAGCCAGCACGAGGGAAATCACGCCATACGCAACCTCACAAGATTATAAGGCATGGGGTAGAAGCGATTGGGGGAAAAACACGAGGGGAGAACTCTAGCAATATGCAGAGTGAGTGATAGAAGAGAGGGAGGAGAGTAACCTTTGCTCCTGGTCACTGGCAGACAGAGACGCAGTCTCACAGCATCGTGGTCTCAGTTTGGGGGTGGCTAGTGGTAAATTCACTGGGATTCGCTG
>JASDQU010689758.1:34618-49536 GCA_032191745.1 Picea mariana
TGGGTGTTAATGCACTCAGCCGCCACCCAGTCAATAGCCAGGGTGTTTTTGACATGGGAGTTAATGCACTCATCTGCCACCCCAGCAATAAGAGTTTTGGTTCCAGGTAAACTGGCTATGTTGCTGCTTTCCCTGCCTTTGCTATCTCAGGTGAGCAATTTGGATTTTGAGATGGCAGACAGATACATGAGGCTATTGGTATAGCGAAGGCCTCCATTCCATTAAGGTAAAGAAGAAATCTTACTCCATTCCATTAAGGTAAAGAAGAAATCTTATTTTATAATAAAATTAGAGAAGCCTAAAAGCTGAAAGTTGAAGTCCAATAATATCTTAGAAAATTAAAGTTTTTTTCATTTATTTTAATATCAATAAAAGTATTATTGAGAACTTCCTATGTTAAACATTGGAAAATTTTAAATCAAAGGTAAAACTAATAGCCATTCAAGATAAATTGAATATTATAGTCCTAGTCCTAGCCTTCGGCAGGGACTAATAAATGGAATGATGGGTATGGAGTTATGGGTAGTGCGATCTTCAATATGGGTGTAATGGGCTCGGTATGGGTGCTCCCATTACATGTCATATTTGTTAAAACTAATGTGTTTGTAGATGTCTCACTAACCTCAAGAACTTTCATGCACATTTGATGGAAAGCATTACCTCCACTTGGATATAGCCTATCATGGTATTGGTTGTACAGTGGAAGTTGAAACAACTAAAAAAACTAACAAGTAGTGCTAATAGCCCAAAGTTGATTGCAAGCAACACCTAATGAATCTATTGTTTCCCTAATAGGAAATCCTCCTTGTCTTCCTTCCTTAGATCAATATTCCCTCCTCTGTTATTCCTTTTTGCCATGTAAGTAATATGTTCTTCATCATTGTGTGTTGAAAATGGTGTCAAACAACGAGGCCTCCGTCACTAGGGGGCTCAATAAGAAGCATAAAAAGGTAAAGCCTTAATTTATCATTTTTTATTTTATTTTATTTTGTTGAAAATGGTGTCAAACAACGAGGCCTCCATCACTAGGGAGCTCAATGAGAAGCATAAAAGGGTAATGCCTTAATTTATCATGTTTTTTTGAATGATTTTAATTTAAGATTATGTGTAGATTTTTTATCTATTAATGAATTACCATCTCATGAAGTTCTCATGAGGGATTTTTCCACAAGGTTTCTTAGCCTTAAATTTGAATGATCTCTATTGAATTTTAATTTTAGTAATTTTGGTCATAGATCCTCTCTTAAGTTATCAATCTTGATGACCTTGGGTTTGAGTTTTTCTTTTTTGGAACCTTTTCGTTATTTAGAACATGAAATTGTATAGATAGGGTTCGTGATATTTCTTCTTGCTTCTATAGGTTTTTTTTGTATAGACATACACTTTCATGTAATTGTCAATGTAACAAATGAGGCTTCTAGATTCTACAGTTGCAAATGTTTTTTTATATACGGCCAATGAGAATTAGGTTTGACAACTCATTAATATAACTATGGAGGCAACAACAATAACACTAACTTCATTTCCTAAATTGCATTAGTAATGGAAAATTACCTTTTTCTTTTGCAAGTCTATTGGTCTCTTCTGGGTGATGAACACAATTGCATTTCTCCTTCTATTTTAATGCAAATTTAAGTTTCATCCTTGAGAAATAACCTTATGATCTCTTCCACCATAATGTATTCTTAAAATGGAGTCCAAAGTCATGATATTTCTCATGAATTATATGTACTCTACAAGTACCATGGTGCCCCTCACCACAAAAATGGATATTAGATATCGTCGCCTCATAATATATTTGTATCTACATGTAACCATTTTATTTTATCTTATGTAGAAGAAAATGGTAATTGATGAAAAATTTGGCCTTGTTAGGTATTGCCTCTACATTTTGGTTCATATGCTTCTCTAGCAACTTCGGTGGAACCTTCACACTTTTTTAGAATTACAATATGGAAGAAAACAAAAAAAACAATGCAAATATTTATTTGTTTGTTGTTTTCGAATGCAGTTAAGTTGGGCATGTTGAACCTTAATGTGTTGTCATTGTCATCAGCTCCCCATCTTTATCAAAAATGTTTTTTATGAGTTAGGGGTAATTAATACTCTCATCACCATTATAATGGATACAAAGAATGCAGAGCTAGGTATTCTCCAATCATGATCCAAACACTCGGTTTCAAGAATTTGATATTTGTATTTTGTCATTGTGAATGAGTTCTAAAGAAATATAAATTCTATTTTTTTGTTTATAGTGACAGAAATATAAAATTTGTGGCATTAGTATTGCATCCCCAGTGAATGGAATGAGCCAAATGGGAAATGTTGTTAGAACTAGAGGGATCATGTGCAAATTATAGGATATAGACCTCCTACACATTCTAAGATGCCAATAATGAAGCAAGTTCTCAAGACGACAAAGGTTCCAGATACATTGCTAGACATCATAGGAATGTCGGAGAGTCGCAAGTATGGTCATCCTTTAGTTTACAACAATGATTTTAATAGTGAGTTAAGGAAGTATCCCCTATAGTTTAGAGATTGTAGCCATTAATGTTTATTAGGCGTCGTGGACACATGGAATGAATTGTTATATGCCTCTTGATTTTAAAGGTTTCAGGAGAGCATAATATTGATAAACGATATGCACTAAGTCCATATTTTGACAAAATAAGTAATACTCATCCATGATAGATTACTATGAAGAGAGGATACCCCACTTTTTAATAGTACATTAGTCTTTTTGTTCGTTAATCAATAATATGGGCCAATAAGTTGTGCAAGGTACGTTATACGTTGCTTTTCTTTGTGCACGGTGATGTTTTACATGTATAATATATGAAGAAACTTACATCTAATTAAATTTTAAGGGAGTTTGACATCAAATCCCCATGTCAACTATAACACGATTTTTATAATGCTACAACTTTAGACTACGTGAGGGTTTACAGTACTACAGTGTTGAAATTTTAGACCTGAACACTCAATAATCCTCATTTATTTAGTAAACTCTTAATAATTTTGTAAGTGGATCTATGCAAATCTAATTATTAATATAAATGCAAATCCAAAAAAAATTGTAAGAAATCATGTTCCCTTATAATATAATTCAATATAATATTGATTTTAGAATAAATCATAGTTGTAAAGATGTCAAAGTGTAGAATTGTATTTAATGACTCGTCCAATGCCCTATCCAATCTAATCTATGCAAACTCAAAGCCACATGCCTATGGAGTGGGAGTGTTATGAAGATAGAATACTACCAAAATCATGATCCTTAGATTTCATACTTTCAATTGTTGTAGCTACATTAAATAATTTTGTAAGTAGATCTATGTAAATCCAAATATTAATATAAATGCAAAGACAAAAGAGAATGTAAGAAATTACATTTCCTTATTAATATATTTCAATATAATACTTCTTTGGAATAAAAGCATAGGTGTAAAGATGTCAAAGAGTAGAATTGTATGTTATGACTCCTCCAATGCCCTATCTAATCCAATCTATGCAAACTCAAAACCCTCCTATGCAAACTCAAACCCCCCCGCTGATGGAGTGGAGTATTTTGACGATAGTGTTCTACTAAAATCGTGTTAATTATATTGCATACTTTTAACATTTGGCTCCAATACCTTAGTATGATTCGTTTGTATTAGTAATATGCATAATTTCATATACTCTTCTTACTTTCAAGATGTTCTATTCTTCCATATTATAGGTTACATTTTTCATGTTTTAATGTCTTTCCATTATCTTACTATGTTTACCAAAATCATGATAATTATATTGTGTACTTTTATCATTTGGCTCTAATACCTTAGTATGATTTGTTTGTATTAGTAATATGCATAATTTTATATACTCTTTGTACTTTCAAGATGTTCTATTTTCCCATATTATAGGTTACATTTTTCATGTTTTAATGTCTTTCCATTATCTTACTATGTTTACCAAAATCATGATAATTATATTGTGTACTTTTAACATTTGACTCCAATACCTTAGTATGATTCATTTGTATTAGTAATATGCATAATTTCATATACTCTTCTTACTTTCAAGATGTTTTATTTTCCCATATTATAGGTTACATGTTTTCGTGTTTTAATGTCTTTTCATCATCTTACTATGTTTACTAATTATTTGAGCCTTTGCAACAAAGTTGTTCTCTTCGATCAAATGTCTATTACATAGTGTGCATTCGCCATAATGCATATTTCTTTTTTCTCTTTATAAAATTGTTTTTTCATACACGAAGTCCTCCTTGCCAGTATTGGAAACAATGTTTTCTACATTTTTCCTTATTACGCATGTTCTGAGGTTGGCCCACTACATCTCATTTCCATATTTTTGAATTCCTCAGTGGGTCATGTTGACATGAATTGCTTAATCCTACAATGTATTCTTGTTGTTTGGGAGACTAGACCATTCAAAATCATGAATTTGATCAACTTTGGAGAACAAAGGATTGGTAAATTTAAGTTCCCAAGTATTGGTGTCATGCTTTTGTTCATTTTTTGTACATCTAGAGTTTATCTTAGAATGGCCATCTAAATTGTTTCCCTATTACATGGTTGCTTTTTTACCCAAGAAAGCCTTTATTAAAAAAAAAAAAATGTAAAAATGAGAGAAATGTAAACGCTCCATGTCATGAAAAACATTGACCTACAAGTCCAGTATGAGTGCATGTACAATACAAACCTACAACTCTAAATTTTTATAGTCTAGAGACACTATGACCTGTTTAGACCTCAACACGCCCTAAATATTTTATGAATTTTTGGGTACCAATTTCTTTTTATTCATTTTTTATTTTCAACTTTTCTTTTTGAAAAAATTCCCTTTTCAACTCTGAAGACTTTTTTCTCTAAACAAGTTATTTTCTTTTTGGGTTTTGATTCTCTAAAAAAATTAAAAAAAAAAATTAAATCAAAATCTTCAAAATTAACCTTTGAAATCATTCATTGGAGTAAAGTTTCCACTTTTATCAGGGTTGAAACTCCACTTTCTCTACCACCAAAAGTCACATGTCTTCTCTGATGGATTTCAGTTTATGGAGTAGTGCATGCACTTTGATTTATTTGAAAGTGGAAAGCATCCTATGAAAAGGTTACGTGGAGTTTGTTAGTGTCAGAAGTCACCTCTGGATTGTGTCAGAGGTACGTCTAATACCCATCAGTTTGTATGTCACCATAAATAGTTTAAAGTGTGGTCTAATGGATGCAATCTCAAGATTATATCGCTTTAACTCAAAATCCTGGACCATGCAATGCATAGGTAAGTGAGGTCTTGATCTAACTTCAGTCAGTAAGTTGCAGTAAAAGGGTGAGTAGGGGGAAGAACTAGTGAGGATATGTAAGGGATTTCTATGGACATCTGGTCTTCCAGCGGCCTAAGGAAGAAAGATTCAAGAATGAGATCCTTTTGAACCCAAGGCTTCAGACACTAAGATATGTCTAAACGACACAGTTACAACAAAACGATGATCAAACCTACACCACGATGCTACTATAACAGCCTGACTAGATCCTCCATGCTTGAGCTACTCAGTATAAGAGGGGAAAAGATAACATGAGAAAATGATTAAAACTGGTGAAAATATCGCAGTGATCAAACCTACATCCGAACCCTCAACTGGATCCTCCAATTTCCAATGTCTTAACACAATGTTTACAGAGAGATGGAAATAAGCTGACTTTCATTAAACAAGAAGTCTCAAATACATGTACATAACCAGAGAACCAGAGGCCTCGTTAACAATTTACAAGCGGGAGCATAGCTCTATAATCGACACTTACAATACATCAAAACTGAGTATTTATACTCAAAACAAAATCCTTCAAGCATATCCGAGTAGATGCATTGAAGGCATTACGTCTGCATGCTTCCTGACAGACTATGCATGCAGTCTCTATTCAGACGTGAACCTTTAACATACACAAATGAGCCTCAGAATGGAGTTGTTGATGAGCTGACTAACTGATAGTCCTTTCCTATTATTTCTATTTATGGCAGAAACGACGTTCAACCACCACAAACNAGAGACTGCATGCATAGTCTGTCAGGAAGCATGCAGACTCTATTCAGTCGTGAACCTTTAACATTCACAAATGAGCCTCAGAATGGAGTTGTTGATGAGCTGACTAACTGATAGTCCTTTCCTATTATTTCTATTTATGGCAGAAACGACGTTCAACCACCACAAACCTACCTTAATAACTGCTTCATTGGGATTAGGGAAGGCTCAAGTCAACTCTGCACTTGTAATACATGGAAACATTAGCATTCACCATCTGGATCTGAGTTGGATTCTTATGGGGAGGCCTGATGGCAGACGTGGTTGTCGATGAAGTGATTGGTGCACTCGATATGGAGTAGCGGACGGGAGATGTCCAGGTGGATAGTTGTCGATGGAAGAGCATACTGAGGATAGCGTGGGGGCCACACAAGCGGGTGCCGAGGTGTAATGGGATGGAGGTGATGTGGAGCGAGGTGGCACATGTGACAGGAGATGAGGAAGGGACAGGTATCGGTGGGACAGTGAGTGGAAGACGGATGGAGGGAGCGGAAGTGATGAGGAGTGGCCACTTGTCGGCCCAGGATAGGACACTATGTGCACACACGCATATCAGGGCTGTGAAAAGTGGTTTGGAACTTCCCCGCTTCTGGGCTCGATGCGCGTCTTTGGATGACATGTAGCACCTTCACAAACCACGGTTGTTTTCCCCAGCTTGCTCTATCTTTTTTATCTTGTGTGCATGTTGAGGCCCCGATATGGCCATCGACCATTGATCTAGGGAGTTCATCTATCGACCACCTAGATCTACGTGTGTCTTATCATGTCGTGCCAAAACATCTCATCACTCCTCTGACTTAGGATATAAGCCAAATTGTGGGTTTTTTTTCCATTTTCTTTTATTCCTTCATCAAGGGACCAACTTCTTAGGAAAACAAACCCCTGCCCCCCTTTACAAATTAATGTGATAACAGAGTTAAACTTTGGTTTTCATCAGACGATAGTAAAATTCCAACTCCGTTGAAAGTAAAATTCTAACAATGCCAAAAGTGAAATTCTAACTTTTTCAAAAGTTCAGAGTGCACTCCATTGAAATAAAAAGTGGAAATACACTCCAATGATTAGATAAAAAAATCATTTTGATCAAAATGAAAATTTGGAAATTCACTCTAAAAAAGTAAAATTTTAACTTTGTCGAAAGTCAGGAGTGCACTCCATTGAAATAAAAACTAGAAAATATGCTCCAATGATCAAATAAGAAATATTAATTTGATCAAAATCAAAATTTCAAAAGTCACTCTCAAAAAGTGTTTAAAGTCCACTGATGAAAACAAATTTGTTTCCTGCAATTAATAAAGAGCATTAGGGTTGTCCACAAACTTTCCATGGAGTTCGTATTTCAATTTTCCTTCTACTTAAAGTTATTTCTATCTCCAATAAGCTAATATTTTGCTCAACCTTTTGGAATTGAACCGTGTGGTTAAAAGTTAAGTTTGGGGTCTACTCAAAGTAAAATTATCACTCGATAAACATTGAATGGCATCACTTTGCAATTAATTTTTCACCCATTAAGTAGTTGAATATTCTTGTCTAACATGAATGAGATCTTACTGCTCCAAATCTTACTTAATCTTTTGGCTAGAAAATTCATTGTCATCAAAATTTGAATTCAACTCTACTTATAAAACAACTCAATACACAATGTGTGTCTTCATAGGCAATATTATTTGATAAGTGTTGTAATAGCAAAGCGAATGGTAGTGTTTATCTTTCTTTGAGCAAAGTAAATTATAGAGTTTAGTGGATTCAGTGTTTTCATTGTGGAGTAATTTCAACACTTTTAGTGGTGTTATTATATTTGTTAAACAATACAAGTACCCTCAAACTTAATCTCGTTCATTTTCATTACTAAATTATTCTTTAAAAAAAAATTTGATGTATCAAAGCGTGAAAACTTCGAAGGTATATTCATTCCATGTTAGAATCAAAACTTGTAAGGATTGTTTCAACTATCGGTATAAATACACTTTGATTCATTATTATCAAACATTGTTATTATTCCAATGAAATAATGAGAAAATTAATTAATGTCTAGAATGCAAGCAAGGTAGTCCACTATGGAAATAATGAGACGTCGAATTCAAGAAGACATTGAACATGAAACTATCAAAGGAATGCAAGGTCACGGTGAAGAATCATTTACAAATACAACAATAAATCAAGGACGAAGAAATGCAAGCCCACTATTTTTCAAAAGGAGGATCATTAATTTATTATTTTCTCAATCCCATTATCTTTCAAAAGGAGAATCATTAATTTATTATTAGCTCAAACCCACTATATTTCAAAAGGAGATTCATTAATTTATTATTAGCTATTAATATTTTGACCCTTGAAATCCCTTTGAGGATCCTAAGGGAAATATCCAATTATTAAAAGGGACCATTTATTAAATGAAAGCCATGTAATAATGTGGGACCCTTTTGAATTAAAAGAACCTAATCATTTAGGGATAACCCTGAACTATATGTAATTGAAGAAACATTCAACAAAAATGTGGGCGACCTTCTTGATTAATACACTAAATCACCACCGACCACGAGAAACAAGAAAATGTAGCTATCTTAACTACTTTTCAATTTTGCATTTAAATTAGTTGAAAGTGGATGAAAGGGATTTTTTCCCTTGGGAGACTAGAGGCTATTTTACCCTAAGGAGAGACCATTGTTGGTTCTTCTTTTATGTTGTAATTTATCTTTTATTTCTTAATGAAAGAAGCCATCATGTAACATCTCGCTCTATTGAGCATACTATTATTGACTTATTCTTTAAGGACACTTGCTTGCAAGTGATCCGAATATGGAACACTGGGTTATATATGATGATGTTGAGGTGTTATAGTTGATTGATTATATTGATGTATATGTGTGTGTGTGTGTGTGTGTGTGTGTGTGTGTGTGTGTGTGTTGACAGGTGCTTTTGACAAGTCGTCTTGAGTGTGTAGGAAACATGACAAGTTATGGATGTCGGTGGCATCAAAGGGCTTCCTTGGACTCTGGATTGAGTTAGGGAGTGGATTGTATTGTTTGACTATTTCATTATTATTCACATATGATGTATAATGGATTTTAGTATGATTTATGTATATGGATTTTTGACGTTGTTTTTTTCAGTGGATGCAGGCTTGACGATGCTTGCTAATATGAATCACATAAGGAGTAAAGGGTTCTTGCACATAAATCCATATCTTGAGGGAGAGGGGTGGTAGCATCCCTGTCACAGCCTACTATCACTCTCGTCATGGCCAGAACTGTAGGTTAACGATTACCTAGTTTGGGTGCTCCATGATGTCGTGAGGGTAGACTGAGACAGTCGCTCATGTAGATTTCTAAGGGGTGTGCAAAAAGATGGAATCCTTATTCCTTAGAATCCCTTAGTCTCTCAAAAGGTCGACCAAATGGATTTTTGACTCCAAGGGGTTGGAAAAACTTCCAAAAACAAGTCAACATGAGTGGCACCCTTATAGCACGAGATGCATCTTGAAAGGCACGTCGCACAATTGAAACCTGAGTCAATAAACATAGGTGGCCTAGAAAACACTAGAATGATTATACTTATTGGATTAAAATAATTAATTAGACAATAGATTATTAATTATTAAATCTAACTAGAAGTCTAAGTCGAAGTCTAAATTTAAATAAGGGGAGTAATTGAATTATGACATGAGTAAAGATTTGAAGGAAATCAAATGTTAGGAAATAGTAAGTAAAGACCTAAAGAATTGATAGAATGCACAAGGGTGCATTAAATTATTAAAAATAAATCCTTAATTAGAAATAATTACAACTTGAGAGAATGGGTTGTGCATAGAATAGAATTTAAGTCAACCAACCCTAGCCTAACTAAGAAGACTCCTAATCCAAATCTAAGTAAAACCTAGTTAGGAGACACCCATTAATTAAGGGGGATTAGGGAACCAAGAGACAACTAAGAGGGAAATTAGGAACACATGGGGAAATGTGAGTAAAAGGGATTTTTAAATAAAAATAAACTAGAAATTACTTGTGCAACCTGGGGAGATTGTGACAGTTGTAGTGGGTGAATAATCCTTTAACTGAATTATTAAAAATTAATGAACTATGCATGAGGAATAGATGTTCATGAAGAATAAAGATATAAAGAAATTGAAGTAAGAGCGAAGAGGGGGGAAAACCTTTGGGGAACACTGTTATGCTGCCAAAATTTTGATGAATTGTGTTTTTACTTGTGAGGGTTGGGACTCCAGGCTTGTGAAAAGAGTGCAAGCCTGGAAGCTATTGTGTTTTGGTTTTTGTGTGCTTGGCCCCTTTGTGGATCGGGGGACTAAGGGGGAAGAAGAGTACCCCTAGCGTTGGCTGGGAGGTATCGGTGAAGTCTCTATGATTAGCAAGAAAAGGAAAGGAAGGAGCGCAAGACTTGAAGGCCATCTTCATTTCGCCGCATTCGTTGGTTCTGGTATTTCTTTTTATACTATGAATTCATTTATATTACGAGTGTGTTGGTATAATAGGTTGATTGAGTCACTGTAGAATCATTGGAAGGTTTGAGTGCCATGTGTTGCTTTTGCTGCCAAAAAAAATCAATAGTTACAGAGTTATACTTAATCCTCTCTGTAATTTCAAATGTTTTCCGTACTCTAATCGAGCCACCTGGACCTCATTATAGAATGTGAATTTTATGTATATAGTCTATGTTTAAATTTTGTATTTTCATCCATAATAGAAGTATGTGTGAGTAGAGTTTAGTTGATGTTATGTTAGGAAATTAACAGTGCCTTGTTCATCGGTCAACATGGATGTAGTTCTGACTGTATCGTGAGTCCCTGAATAATATTCATCTGAAATCCTATAAGTTAACCATGTCATGTTTTTCCCATTGAATTCGTTGTTGAACTCAAGTTACTTGTAGCATGAATGCATGTGTTAATTTGAAGTTAAATCCAAGGTTTTCAGGATGAGGGAGGCCTGTTAAAGTCTCGGGAGTTGACTCTTAACCCGTAGGGCATAAACCCTTTTTCCTTGCAAATTTGTGCATGTGACCATGGGCTAGAACCTAACGTTGGCCCTAAGGGCGCTATTCGGGGCTCCAGAACTCCAAGGCTCCAGAGGTTTTTTAAACTAAACACTCATTTTCTCTTGGAGTGTTAACCGACCGAATCTGGTATTAAGCTGAGTTGACTGGCAATTTTAGATTACCCTACCCTACCATCCTCCTTTGTTAACTCTTAACAACTTAATCTAATGTCTGGCGGATTTTTCTCCTCACACAATATCTATAGTAGAGACCCACTATGGAACTTCGACCTTCGTCGGGGTTTTTCCTGCTTCACATCTTGAGTCTGTTCCACTCAAATCGTCGAACCGTCGAAGGGATTGAAGATCCAATGACTTACACTCCACTTAGATCGATGGTTGTCGTCCACTCTGGAGTTTGGAACTCTAAGAGCTCATCACCTTTTGCAACAACAATTCATTTCCTTCGGAGTGTCGAACTGTTGAACCTCCAAAGGGCTAAGACTTGAAGAACTATGGTCCTTGTTTGTTCGCTAGATCTACGAAACTCCTTTACTATGGAAGTTCAAAACTTTGGGGTCTTTGTAATCCTTAACAGTTACCTCTTAACTTAGGTAGAGAATTGAATCCCTAAATACTAAGATACAATGGTTCCCACACCCTGCTCAGATCTATGGCCATAAGAAACTTCGGGGCCCTAGGCTTCAGGAGGTTTAGCAGTTGCAAATCTTATTCCATCCAAATTTGTGAAGGTTGAACCCATAGAATTGACGATCTTGGATTTACCCACAGCAACGATCGAGATTAACTTCTAAAATCCGGGAGTTCGGAACCCTCACTCTGATCTATAGACACGTGTACCCATCATTGGATGGTAATAATTTACTCTTAACTTCGGGACTCCATGAGTTCCTTAACCTTTAGCTATGGCCTTTTTACACATATGACCATTCCACATGACCATAGCTTAACATGGAGAATTAAAACTTGTCCTTGTCAACTAGCCTGAAGGGCCTTCTATATCCTCCCTTCGTATCACCAAGAGTTATGACCTTAGTTCAACTCCTTGAGTGTTATTTCAATAGTCGTGATTAAATCGGTCGTGAAGATAGATGGTTAGGAAGGATTGTGGAGTCTCGATTAGCATGATGTTTAAACCCTTTCCCGAATTTCGTAATAGAAATTGTTCATTCATAGTGGGATCGATGCCAATCGTTGATCGACGGCATGTGTGGATTGTGGAACTAAAACTTGCATGATCATTAACTCAACCCTTTGATCTTGCAATGGCTCCCCGTCTTTGATCCACCCTTAATAAGATCTAATGGTCGGGACTTAATTGAATGTTGATCTGATGGTCCTCCTCTGCAACTCCTAGATCTGACGGCTACTATATCTTCTCCTGGTTCTATGGTATTTGATCTATTACTCATGGATGTATACAAAATATCACCTTGAGACTCCCAAAGACTTTTTTCTCTCTTAAAATGACACACATTGTTCCTCCTGAGCTTTTCCTTAAAATTGAACTCTAATGCATAGTAGCGCATTCCTACTGAGCTCTGGTCTCTAATTATTGAGTGAATTCTTTGTGCCTCCCCTGTGTAAATTTTCATTGTCTCTCCTGAGCTTCGTTCTTTCAAAAGTTAAAACCTAGGCCCAACTTGAGAGGATATCGGTGCATACTAGGTGTTCTTCTTCTGAAATTGGGCTATCAAGGAGCTTGTCTACGTACTTCTGGAGTTGGCTCTAATAGTGTTGCACTGTGACACCCAGAAGAGGAACTTCAGGTTCCTTATAGAACCTTATTAACTCAATCTTAGAACATACTTTCTTTCAGTTGTAGGTTTATTTTTTCATAATATCAATCGGTTCATAAAAATACAAAGTAAGCTTATGATTTCTACTTTGTGCTAATATATTTTCTCTATTCTTCCTTTCCTCATTTAAATTGTGATATAAATCGATATCCTTCTACTTGGATGTACTCTATAGGGTCATCATTTTTTTCCCATTAAACTAGAGTAAGACGAAACATTTATCTTTAGTTTGCATGTTGAAGGTCTGTGTTACTGATTAAGTTTATGCCTTGTTTTTATTGGATTGCTTCCTATTCTTTAAATAGGTAAGATGATGAATTATTGAAATAGTATACATTGTGTTATGAGGTCATGACTAAGACACCATATTCTATATGTCATTTGAAGAAAATTTTTACATAAGAATTCTATAAATTAATTGATGTTTGGATTGGACTGAAATTATGGGAATTAGATACTTCCTTGTTCCTCAGAACCGACGCCAATCCTGATACCTTAAGTGGTCAAAATCAATTGGATGAATCATGGACTTGATGTAACACATATGACCCCTAAATACCCTTTCTAGTGGATGGGGAATCAAGATTTTTCTTACTCTAATCATCTCAAATCATCTCTATGAGGTCTTACTCCTCGAAGTCTTGAAATCTCTCCACGTGGACTTGGCCATTTGGTGGCCAGTGTTCGGTGTTCTATGTTGAAGGTCAATGTTCGATGTTCAGAAATCGACATTCGATGTTCAGCAATCGACGATCAATGTTGAACATTTCGGTGTTCGAAATCGGCGATCGACGTTGAACGTTCCTCTACTATACTACACCCCAAATCTTCTGAACTCCCGAAGTCCCGGTCACATCACCAACCATGTTTCCCAGGCGGGCACGAACTAGAGGCTGACACATGGTGAGGGCCAGAGGTGACACGTGTTCTCATTAGGGGGTGACACATGTCATTCTCTAATAGGCATAAGAGGTCTGTAAAACATCCATATCTTGGTGAGATGTGGCACGTTAATCATGGGTCCACGTCACCCTAGATGATGTCAGCATGCCATGTCACCTTGGGATAACAACCTTGCAAACCCTCTGATCTCATGGTCAATATGCATCCACGTATTCCTCAGGATATACGGCCTTTTTCACTTCGCAACTTCGGCATTCGAAGGTTTCATGGTGTAATCCTCACCTTACTCTTGAAGTAGGTCAAGCCGAATTGATCGTTGGGAAGATCCAATGGTCACTAGTGGTCCCGAAGCTCCTCCATATCGATGGCTCTCTTTAATTTGTGACTTGAGAACTTATCAAAACACCACACCTGAAATCCCTCAGAGTGCCAAGTCTTCAGGCTAAAGGATCTGGCACCACGCATTCCCTGTATATCGACGGCTGGGACTTACTTTGTTGGTTGCAACTTCAGAAGTCTTCACACTTTGAAGACTCTCATCCAAATTCCTCTAGAGTGTCCAACCTTTGAAATACGAGATCTCCGGACATGTGGACCAAATGGATAATTTCCAGAGATGACACATGGTAAGGAAGAGAGGACATGTGGCCCCTTCTGTGGGTGACACATGTGACGTGTTAATGAACCTATAGGGTCTTCGAAATGCCCAAATCTAGGTGACACGTGGCACATTGATCGTGGGCCACGTCAATCTAGATGATTTCACTATGCCACATCACTCCTGACTGATAGCCTACTAACATCCCATAGATCTCACGGTCAATATCCGGCCATGTAGATCCATAGATCTACGACTCTTGTTACCTCGGGAATTCGACATTCAGGAGTTTTTCTATGCAAATTCCTCATGACTCCCGCAGTTGGTCAGCATCGGGTGGACCATAGTATTAATTTGACGGTCAAGGTCTATCCATGTAGATCCACAGATCTACGGCTCTCGTGGCTTCGGGACTTTGGTCTTCAGCCCTACGAGAGTTCCTCTTCCTGTTAACACAACGACTCAAAATTGTCGAATTTCCACTCTCCAAACCATGGGATCTGGCGACATGTATCCTTTCTGAT
>JASDQU010689760.1:39826-50851 GCA_032191745.1 Picea mariana
CGTTCACTTTTGTAAAAAAAAGAAAATGTTCTATTTTGTTTAATAATAAAAATAAAAGCAGTCTTATATTATGCGGATCACTATTGGTGGAATAGCAACAATAAATAATAATAGAGATTAATTAAAATGAGAATCGAATTTGACAATAACGTTTCGAATAAATCACCGTCTTTGGGTGGCATGAGATCGTGATTGGATTGAATTGAATTTAATATTAAAATTACTTTTAATGTCAACTCATGACACGTCGACATTATATTAAATTAAGAAAACCTTACGTCAGCAAACGATTTTTCCAATTTGACGGCGAGACAGCCAAAAAAATGCGAGTATAGGCATGCGGTAGTTTTAACGTGGCCACGTGGATTGATATTATTCGTTATAACACTGCATGCGCAGAGCTGGACTTACGAAAGCCTTGTTGTCTTTATTTTAAGAAATAAAAAAATGAAGGATTGTATTTTGAAAGAGAAAATTCCAAACAACGATTATATTAAGGACAGTGATCTCTTTGCACACTAATCGGAAATCTGGTAGTCCGCATTTGATTCCTTCCCCTGATATAGCCAATCAGACATATGAACAATCAATAAGGCTCGATTTGGCCCCGGCGGCGGGGCATGGTGTGCGGAATTATTAAATTTGGCCTCGGCGGGGGGCATGGTGTGCAGGATTTATGAATTTGGCCCCGGCCGGGGCGGCGCAAACCGTGCGGAATTTCAATGAAATGTGCCAAAGTTGGTGAAGGTTATATCCAAATAGACTTCTTCTCCATTACAAGTAATGTCAAGGTAATAGTTTAAACATTCTACTTTTTAAATAGTTGAAGTAGCTTTTTAAATTAAAGACATGATTCATGTGATCATTGCTACTCCATGAACGATTGTTTCATGTTGCTTGACCAATGTCAAAGGGTCATCATTTTCTATAGAGAGAGACACTGAGATTATTGATAATGCAATATGTTTGGAGCAAGCAACTATTAATATGGGAGGAGCTCCAAGGGTCATATTTCAACAATGAGTTTTGAGAATTTTTCCTTTTTTTCTCATGAAATCTTGTGTTGGGGACATGCATCATTTAAATGATAATTTTTTTGATATATCATGTGTAATCTAAGTCTTGGTGTTAGTGAGAGTTGTTCCAATGTAGAATAATTAAGTCTGGGGACCTCGACTTGAGTCATGATCAACACAAATGTGGTCAGAGGTGAGAATTCCTCGTCGAGCTCAATTGATATTAGTGTTTAAACCTCCCAAGAGCATATGTCAATGAGTTCCCATGTCGATGAAACCCACAAAAAGATAGGGAGATTCATCATCCACATCCACTTGTAAGTGGTAGTCACAAACATGGTTGGTGGATTGCATTTAGGAAACCAAGGTGTAATGAAGCACCCAACCCAATCCCTAAACCATGAATCCTCTTCTAATTTTGTTTGGCAGTCTTAGTAAACATAATAAACCTTGGGGTCAGTGATGGAGCCCAAAATCTATCATGTAAGTTATCTAACTCACTCATGGCCAAAGCCTATTTAATCTACAAATCATAGCATGGTGGTGTTGGTTGATCTTTGGCATCTGTCATTGTAAATTCTCCATTATGAAAGCTCCCATGGAAGAAATCAAAAGGGGAGAGGAATTCTTTAAAACAATGTCTTTATAGGAACAAGGCACTAAAGAAGAGGGTATGCTTTGGCTCGAGGTACCACCATGAAGACACACCACCAAATGCACAATGGAGCCTTTGTAAATACCATAACTTCCTATTAGGTACTTATCATCTAACTCATTGCCAACAAAGAGTAGTCGTCGGTGATTGAAGGGAATCTCATCCTTTCTCTTTTGCTTTCATTTTAATACCACAACAAAGTCCCCAAAATTCATTAGTAGAATAGACTTTCCTAAAAACACTTTCACATTTAACCTGTTGCTAGTATAGAAATCCATGAAAATAGCCAATCTATTGAGTAGCTACCTATAGAGCACCACCCCTATCATCATCATTGTACATTGTTTATGTCTCTATGAAGAATTAATTTTATTGGTGTTTCTCCTCGAGCCCAATATGGGAGAGATGTTCATGTAATATAAGACATTAAAATACTAATAAAACATTTAAATAATAAATAAAATAATAATAATAATAATAATAATAATAATAATAATAATAATAATAATAATAATTCAATAATTTTTTATGTTGGCTCCATTATTTATATATATCCATTTTACAAACACTTAGTATGGGGAGATGTTCATGTAACTTAATACATTAAAATAATAGTAAAAAATAAAAAATTAATAAAAAAAACAAAAAAATTATGTTGACTCCATTACACACACATTGAATGAATAATAACTAACCTAGATCCATTTAACTCTGAATCTATGAAGCTTGGAGAGGTTTGCGCCTCTAGAGATTTGATCCCTAGATTAAGAGTTGAATGAATGGTTGATATCATTTATTCTCTGTATATATAATTGAATAATTTATTTCATATTTAATGGCTATGTAGTGTTATTTATCTTTATTTCTTAACATTATTTTGTTTTTAAATTTTAAATATAATATTATTGTTATATGTTTTGATTTTCGGAGATATTATTAGTCCCGAGGGGGACTATTAGTAATTTGTTTCTCAATTGTTGCACACAAGTCAATACAAAATTACCATTTTAATCAAAGTTTTCACTAATCATACAATTTTATAACTCAAATTTCATTTTTTATCCAAACTTTTTTATTTTGAGGTCTTATTTGGCCTCATATCGAGGCAAACTTAAGACAAATTTTACATTGATGAAAGAGTTTTGAGAGAGTTTTGGATAGTAGGGATTAATGCTAGACATCATGTCTAGCATTAGTCCTAACATTAAATGTTAGGCTTCCTCTCATATTTATTTCCTCTAATGTTTATTAGATAGTTGCTTTGATTACACGTACAAAGTGCTCTTCATGACACATTTGTGTCTCTTGTTGGATGTGTCATCAGACAAGCACAACCAATCCTCTATTTCATTCTCCCTTTTCTTTCTTCAAGCCGGCCGCTCCCTGATGGTTTCTACTCCTACGTCCGTCTGTGAACTACCCTTCTATTTTGCCGATTTCTTCTTATTTCTCGCTCTCGATGGTCCATCTGAGAACTACCTCCTTCTGTTGTGCCAACTTCTTCAATTGTTGGGTGCATGTTTCTTCATTCATGGCTTGGAACCATTATGACCTGCAGGTAAAGAAAAATAGATTATGTCTTCAATTTGGACTTCATTTAAATGTTGTTTTTCTACATTTAGAGCTCATCTACATTGATATCCTTTTTTTTTTTTTCATTTTGAACATGAAAACAAGTGACAAAACCATCAGAACACCATCGAAACTTTCATGCAACAAGAAGCCAAAATAAAGATGGATATAGATTCTATGCTAGTTACCAAATAACAAATTTCCTTCTGATGTTTACGAGCTATGATATTTTCTTAATTAATACTTATTTATGTGCAGTGTAACAAGCTATTAGTCTGAGATATATTACAATACTTATTTCTATGCATTGGTTACAAGTTACAGAGTTAAGGCTACGATGTTATCAAGTTAAGGCTACGATGTTATCAGACCAATTAAGGTACCTTGCCACAAGGCTAGATGCCTCATTACAAGAGCTAATTTAATTTCATGGGCAACTGTTTGATGTTTAGAAAAAGTAATAATTTAAACAAATAGCAAGATTGATGAACAAATCACGAAGAATTCACCTAAATAGAAATAGCATAAAATAGAGACATACCTTCAAATATTTGGATCCTAAAACACAAGTTATTGTACCGAGCCTAACTGGCCTAAAATGCACAAAACCCGTACGCAGAACGCAATAAGGAGCACTTCTGAAGAGCGCAACATCCAAACTAGACAAGGGTTATTCTTATTTCCCTTAAAAATCATGGCCTACTATGTTTGGGATTCTACATAACATTAAATTAGAGAAGGAGATGACTTTATAATAACAGATTACATGGAACAGAAAGGAGAAAAATTGGTTAAAAACTTGTTCCAAATATCTGCAAATTCTTAGTATAAATGAAAGCATAACATTCCCCTCTCGCAAAGCGTCCACCCAGGGTTCTTTCTGTGCCCCCCCCCACCCGTCGTTCATCCATTTTTTCACCTCCCCTACGCCACAAACTAGGCGTTCATTCGAAACCAAGGAMTGCCCATAAATATCAGGCATGCAGCGTTGTCGTTATCAGGCACCTAACAAAGGTAAGCACTATGMCCTCAAATTTAGCAAATTTGTGCACATTTGCAAACCTTGCAGCGATTACCGGTTTCTTCACCTTTCACCGAGCCTAACTAGCCTAAAATGCACAAAACCTGTACATAGAACATAATAACGAGCACTTCTGAAGAGAGCAACATCCAAATTAGACAAGGGTTATTCTTATTTCCCTTAAAAATAATGGCCTGCTATGTTTGGGATTCTACATAACATGAAATCAGAGAAGGAGATGACTTTATAATAACAGATTACATGGAACAAAAAGTAGAAAAATTGGTTAAAAACTTGTTTCAAATCATTGCAAATTGCTTAGTATAAATGAAATCATAACATCCCCCTCTCACAAAGCATCCACCTAGGGCTCTTTCCGTGCCCCCTCGCCTATCGTTCGTCTATTTTTCCACCTCCCCAACGCCACAAACTAGGCTTTCATTCAAAACCAAGGACTACCCATAAATACTAGGCATGCAACATTGTCGTTATCAGGGAAGCACCTAACAAAGGTAAACACTATGCCCTCAAATTTAGCAAATTTGTGCACATTTGCAAACCTTACAACGATTACCGATTTCTTCACCTTTCAGAAATATATAGTAAATTGTTGCGCAAATTTGCAGATATCGCCGCGTTGTGAAATTCTAAATCCGAAGCAGAAAAAATTGGAGAATTGAACTGAGCGTGGGGAGCCCTTGCCTAACGACATACTCTTAGAAACTGTGGTCGTGGCCTACCGCATGCTTTCCATGTAGCTGCACAATGACCTGATGCTAGCCGCTTCCCAAAGCATGCCTGCCAGGTAAATATCATATAATAATCAATTTTCAGAATTGATTATTGATTATTGACGTGAGTGTGAATTACCACTCACGTTATGCTGGTTTTGAGAACTGCATGAAAGCTGTTGAATAAACTGCATAAGTATGCGTGGTTAATGAGCAATGCCTCGTGCTCTGCTAGAGGATATGGGTACACCCGTTGGCTGTGTGGGTATCCCTGAAATGCCCCCATAGAAGAACCCATATCATCTTCTGCAAGCCCGCTTCCATTCTCCATTGATCCACTCCCTTGAACATCCCTCTGCTCTTCCATTTCAATTGGGTTTTAGGGAAACAAACTCAAAATACCTTTCTATATAACTCACACTGTTGGATTATTCTCTAAGGATTTGAGCGAAAATAGGAAATAAAGCAATCTAGTTTTCAAACAGATAGATAGAAGTTGGGGCATCCACTTTTTTTTATGGGCGAGCATTTCTTAACCTCGATCATTATGTCCATGCGTCATATCGATTTATCTGTTCTATTGAACTCTAATGACATGGCTTCCTCTACTTTATGAAAAAATATAAAAGAGCGGTATGTTTATAACTTTATATGGGATGCTTTTGTGAGACAAACCTCCACTTAACGTTAGTTTTCTTTCCTTCATGCAGAACAACACGATACAGTATGTATGGAATCAAATTTTAGAAAACTTTGTTGTTATAATATTTGGTTTTTTTAAGTTGTCAATTTTTGATTGGGAGTTTTGTCTTGACTTGCCAGCTTGGAGAGTGGAGTCAACTTGGGAGTACTTGCAGAGTAATAAGAAGTCCTGTTTCGGTGAAATTCGGATCAATAAGGAATCATTGTCATAGTCTGAGCTTTATTATATAATGTAGGTTGTGCTCAGAGAAGCTGACTGGAACTTTGAATTCTAAAACTATGACTTCATAGCATACTTCCTATGCTTTCTTTTAAGAGCTCTTTTAAAACCACTCTTTTGGTAGGGACTTGTTGCTTCTTAACTTTCCTTGTTATTATTATTTTAAGAATGCTGAAAGAGGGGGTGTTTATAAGGAAAATGAACTAGAAAAAACAACAAAAACTTAGAAATAAAACAAAAACCATGTTTACTCTATACAACATTGCATTTTTCTAAAGAAATTTACAACAAATCAACATTATAATTAATATTTTTAGTATTTTTATGAGTTCACATGATTTCAATGGACTTAGCATTAATGCTGATCATAAGTGATAATGATTTCTTTGAGACACTATCTAAGCTGAAATTGTCTTTTGGTTTTGGAAAAAGACCTAAAACTATTTCTAATTGGTTAAGAGACTCTTTTTTTTTGAAGTAAGGAAAGAGAGTAACGATACAAGACCCCTAGACATCTAGCAAGAGTGAAATTCTTCCCTCTTATAAACCACCAATATATCATTTCAGGTAGCATGGTTTTTCTTGAACAATGATAATGAATCAACCTAAATTTGCTAATAATAACAAATAATAAATATCGCCAAAACTTTTTGCTATGACTTCATAGCATACTTCCTACGCTTTCTTTTAAGAGCACTTTTAAAACCACTCTTTTGGCAGGGACTTGTTGCTTCAGAACTTCCCTTGTTATTATTACTTTAAGAATGTTGAAAGAGGGGGTGTTTATAAGGAAAATGAAACTAGAAAAAACAACAAAAACTTAGAAATAAAACAGAAACCATGTTTACTCTATACAACATTGCATTTTTCTAAAGAAATTTACAACAAATCAACATTATAATTAATATTTTTAGTATTTTTATGAGTTCACACGATTTCAATGGACTTAGCATTAATGCTGATCATAAGTGATAATGATTTCTTTGAGACACTATCTAAGCTGAAATTGTCTTTTGGTTTTGGAAAAAGACCTAAAACTATTATTAATTGGTTAAGAGACTCTTTTTGTCTGAAGTAAGGAAAGAGAGTAATGATACAAGACCCCTAAGCATCTAGCAAGAGTGAAATTCTTCCCTCTTATAAACCACCAATATATCATTTCAGGTAGCATGGTTTTTCTTGAACAATGATAATGAATCAACCTAAATTTGCTAATAATAACAAATAATAAATATCGCCATTATCAATTTACAACTATAATTTGATCATTTTTACCATTTAAAAAATAAAAAAATATCCTTATAAAAAAAGTATCCTCATCCTTATGGTGCCATGTATTTGTTCTTTTTCAAAGATGCCTGAATTAAACGAAAATTAGAATTATGTAGCATTCTCGAATATCACATTATTTTTTGTGTATTATCAAATAAAGGCAAGGAGCATGCAACCACACGTAAAGAAAGACTACACAATGTGTTTGTCAAAGTGATGGTTGCGTCCCGTATCAAGTTTGCAAGATTATCATGGTATCGGATTCACTGAGTCGTGTTCAAATTTGTCTCTTAGTTAGGTTTACCTTTGACAATTAAGGAATCTCGTGCATGATTGTGGAGAGGTACTTCATTATTGGGATTTTAGTGATTTGGATTTCATAAAGAAGGGAATAACCATAACAAAGATAGAGATATCTCGGGAAAGAGTACTTGTTTGTAATTACATTATTATTATTATAAGTTAAAGAGATGTTTTAAAAATCAAATATATTAATGTGTAGAATAATAAAAATAAAGGATATTATTTATTTAATGTAATTATAAATTAAAGAGAATTTGTTAGACACATTGCTAGTCATTCAGTTCACATTATACCATCCAATTTATTCATTACCCTTTATGTTAGGAGATATTGATATAATTGGGAAAGCAACTTAGTTCCTTTCTTGTTGGTTGAGTGTGTGAAGATTCTCACCTAATGACTTAAATGAATTCAGTAGAACTAAGCAAGTGCAATACAAGGATATACTCTATCTTGTACTTTTCCACTCAACCTTACCAATGATTGGATGAAATTAAGTGGGCTAAATAAAATAGTAATGGGATAGACACATATATTTTGTGGTTTTACATGTTAACTCAACTTTTCTCTGTATAAGTATGAGAAATATTAAGTGATTTCATAAAAGGATATTTAATATTTTTAAAATATATTTTATTACAATGGTAAATGATTAGGGTAAGGGGTTTAAATTATATGGGATCAACTTTTTTTAATTATTTATATAATTTTTTTGTTATTTATTTTTAATTCCAGATAGAAGAGAACCCTTGGGATAAATTTATGGGCCCCCCTCAGTTACCAAGAAAACCCCTCATGATGGGCCCCTCCTTGACCTTGACTTTGACTTGATGGGAAACCTTAGGGTAATAAGATTCTTTAGATTAAGGAATCTCCCTCCTTAACCTTGACTTGATAGGAAGACTGCCATCTAAAGCAACACCCTCCTTAATCCTCTTAAATGGGGCCCCTCCTTGAAGGGACTTGATGCCCCCCCAAGATTGGAACCTTAATCCCCCTAATGGGGCCCCTCCTTGACTTTACTTGAATGGTGCACCATGACTGATTGAATCCCGAGGGAGTGCAGAATTACCCTTGGATCATAGTACCATCCCCCTTCCTTGATGATCTTAATTGGCTTAACAGGTTCATTTGAGGGCTTTAATATCATATTCACGCAATCTAATATTATCCTACATAAATAATGCATTATCTTAACACCATATAATATATTCCTACACAAATAAAGCATTACCTTCGCGCAATATAAAAAGAACATAACCACATATATCAATATCTGAGCTAAATATAACATGTTCTTTCTATTTCTGAGCATCATTTTGAGTAAATATATTAGTAACCTAATGTAATATAACATTTTCTTAATGTCACCCATGAGTTTATGACAGGAATATAACAAATCCATGATACTTTTAAGTATGTCTGAATACATTTTAATGCAATATAAACCAATCAAATAGAACAATATCACATATAAACCAAGTCGAAATGACGGGGGACCCAAGAAGCTTGTTTAGAGCCATGTCGGGCTGCATGTTTAGAGCCATGTTGGACTGCACGTTTACGACCATGCCGGGCAAGTGAGTTTTGAAAATCATCATGTTTTAAATATTCCTTTATTTGGTTGAGAGCCATTGGGTTATTCCAGTAGACATAGGGTAAAATACTTACAATCTATCTGAGCGTAGCATCATACATGGAGAGCATAACCTCATACATGGAGAGCTGAGTGAGCCCTGAGGGACCGCTGACGACTTGATCGGGTCCTTGAAGCCTTGACCTATGTTGAGGGGGTTAAAAAGGTTGTAATTGACAGCTGAGGGGCCCCTTGACGGTGCTTCCTTCTAGTTGGAACCAAGCCCAGGTGTTGGTGTGCTAAATTTGTAGACCCCATCTGTGGTCTCCTAGAGGGATCGCAACTCGAACCAAATTTACAACCCTAATGAGGGCCCACCTTGACTGGCTGTTCTAGAGCAAGCCATAAGGCCTTCGAAGTGAGGCCCTGTTTAAAGGTGTGGCGTACTATTATTCGTACCCGTTGCCTTATGCGCTCATTATTGCTGGTCTGCTCAATATTGCGCTGCATGAGTGGCCTGCATACAAGTATAACCAATTTCATTCCTGAGATGACCTAGAAACCCAGGAACACCATGACTTGGTGGAATAGACACTAGAACCAGAGGGAGAACCTGAGGGCCTCCCGAGGACGTACCCTGTAGAGATGCATTCTCTTTGTGGAGGGGCTAGGGATGTCTCGGGAGGTTAGGCTCGGTGTGCGTGTAGTATGATAGCTGAGGTGTCTGAAGAGCATTAATCGATAGGTGAGGTGAGGTCATAGTTGGATTGTATTATACCCTTAAGGGGGACCCATACATATGACTACTTTCTAAACGTATAGATAATTTTTATAGGGCACGTGTTTTGATAATTTTTTACTAAAAGTCTTACTAATTAGTCAAAAGTCTTTCTAACTAAATGGTGGTTGATATGTGTTTTCATTTATCATTTAATTACATCGAAGATGTTTTTTTTTCATATTTGTCATTTGTTAATGGTCTTTTGCAATATGCTATCTGTCACATGTTTGTAGCTAATTGAAAATTGCTATGTGTCATCCATACTATGGTTGCTCAACTCCTCTTATTCCACTTACCTCTCCGATTCAATTTGCATACCTTTTTTATCCAACTTGATCCAATCAAAATTGCATAATACATCTAAGAGTTTGACTTGCCAAGATGCACACAAAATCTTCCATGAACACATAAAAGACGAGTCACTAAAGAATCAACATAAAGCTCCATTTCCCACACTTCAACTCATCCATAATGTCCTTATCTTTGAATTGATTTCCTTCTTCCTCTTCCAATTTCTAGATCATGCTAGTGGTAGTTCCAGTTTTCCAGATGATGTTGGAATTCATTAATTGCCTTAACCTTAGTTGATCAAATCATTTCCTCTTGGACTGTTCTATTATTCTTATTTCTTATGGAGTCTTTGTTTAGACAATAATGCTTGTATTTCATTTGTAGCAAACAATACTATTATTATTATTATTATGCAAAATATATTATTATTTTTGTTCACTTTCTCCTCATCTATGCCTATGATGGGGTTGTAACATATAAATCAAATTGTAACGAAATAGTTTCTCATATAAATACACTAGAATGTAACATATTACATGTCTTGAGGAAAAAGAAAATATAGTAAATAATTAGAATACAGATAATGGTAAGCTTGCTCTCTCTCCAAAACAATAATTATGTTTGGGTTTGTGATCCCTCTCCACATTCATCATAAATCTTATATTTGGCATTTGATTCCTTCACTGAAATAACTAATCATACATAAGAACTGTTGGATCATGTTGTCATTGATGCCAATGGTTTGATTACTTGGGAGATTGTTGGATCATATGTCATTGATGTAAATGGTTTGGTTTGATTGATGTCATTGATTGATGTCAAGTAATTGATTGATATGATGCCCTTGATGAGAATGTTATATGTCCAAGTGGAAACCAATCGATG
>JASDQU010689760.1:50951-65651 GCA_032191745.1 Picea mariana
ATCATTTTGATAGATACTATTGTTTGATATGTTGTGAATGCTTAGGGCATTCTTGGTATGGATTCTATGATGTGGCTCAATTTGGTTGATTTGATGGATGGAGTGAGCAACACTATTGTGATTCAGTTGTGACATGATTGCTATGGTATACTTATTGTTTACGCATGATTGAGATAGCATTCATATTGATTTGTTGTGGAGCATGAGCAAGCTATTGGAGATCTTGGATGTATTGTGACTGGCTGTGGGTCAGTCTAGACAGTGGAAGATAGAAGAGAAAGTGATTGCAGGTTGCAGAGGATTTGAGCATGTGAAGCAAAGCAGAACCCTAAGTGCTCAAGAGTAGACGCTTGTTTCATTATACACTGGCCGCGTTCACACGCGGGCTGCACTACTGACAGGTCACATACCTGTTGACAGATTGATATCTGTTGAGGATTGTTGCCTCATCTCAGTTGATGTTGAGGGTGTAAGCTGAGTCTTGCATATAGAGATGGTGCTCTTGTAGAGTTGTACTCTATTCAGTTGTTTCTGATAAACCCAAGGATTGTAGTCCGTAATAAAAAGAAAATTGTACATACATCTTGTGTTCTTTGTGTCCATTATGATGATGACTTGTTGATGATATATTACTGATATATGATGCTGATATGTGCCTACATCTAACTGGTTATAAATGACAGCAATGGGTAATGAATAAATGTTGAATGATAATTGATAAGTTTTGTGCAAGAGGGAAGTTTTGGGATAAAGAGCCCCACACTCATTCACCCCCCCTCTAAGTGTGGTAGGTGTGTCCAAAAACCAAGGCTTGATTTTAACCTGGTGTTGCAAAATAATGTGCAAAATTGTTACCAAATGCTACTTCTCCTTGTTGAACCTCATGAACAATGATAAGAATACGTATTTTTCCTTTTTCTTTTGTATATATTTTCATTTAGCGGAACATGCCAACATTGTTAAATGTTGCAATGAAACTAATTGATAAACCTTTTCCCCATCAAATCTAGAGGTCAATCATAGGGGGTTTTATTTAGTAACCCTATGGCATAGGACATATGTTCATGGGATATTAAAGAATATCCCGATTTACATTTCTACCTCCCAACAATTTATTGTTAATTTACACCCTCCCAATACAAACATAGTTACGAACTTAACGAGAACTCTACATAGTTCTCATTTTTTTGGGGGTCCAATTTTTTACCTCGTTTTTAAAAATGGTTCTACTCGTAGCACCCCCCCTCCGTTTTTAGGTGTTTTTTTTTTCAATATTTTGAAATTTTTTGATTCACAATGTTTCCACATTATTTTTTTAAATGCTTATTTTTCATCTATTTTCAAAATTTTCTATTTTTTTATTCAATGGTGTTTTTAGTTATTTTTCCATGATTCTTTCAATCTTAAAAATATTTATTACCATTTACTATTTTGAAGTTACGATTTTTCATATAATTGTGTCTTCTCAATTAATTTATTGTTCCATACTTTTAAAATATAGTGGAAAACATCATTTTTAATACATTGTTTACTTTTACTTCAATACATAGAAAAAATTGTAGTTAAATAACACTATTTTTGAATATTTAGAAAGAAAATATACATTTTATAGCCATATATAATAAAAAACCTATACATTTTGGTACCTATTAATTTAAATAGCATGTCAAATAAACCATTTTCATGGACATAATTGAACAAAAAGAAGTCAAAATGTTATAAAAAATTATCGTTTTCTTTCATATTTTTATACATTTGAAGTAAAAAATGACAACATTTAATAAAATTTTCCAATGTATAATGATTCACATACAAATGAAATGAAAAAAAACAATAAAAAGATTCATCACAAAACAACAATAGATACATCTTCATTCTTATTTTAAAATCCGGGAGTCAAAACATTACAATTATAGCTCATAAAAAATTTGCAAAATTGAGTATTGTCTTCAAGGGCATCTTAAAACTAATCAACACTATCATATATCCCAAATTCATCATTCTCAACAAACACATTATCATCTTCTTCGACATCATTTTGTGCTTCCATTGTGCCATTTTGTTCTTCCATTGGCTCTTTGATATCCACAAGTTCTCCAAAGTGATCATTTCCAATCATTCCTCCTAATGGTATTTGAGGTTCCTTTAACATTTTTGCCACCTTTGATTCACTGAAATCTCCTTTCCTCAATCCAACTTCTTGCATTTCATCTGGAAGAGCTGGAATAACATTAATTCTCTGTTGAATAAAACTGCACTGCATTGGGTCATTTTCAATGGCTATGAAATTCCTTCCTTTCTGTAAGAAACATGCTAATGTTGTACCTAATCACCAAATACAAAATGAATAATGAAATTAGATACTGTAAAAATACATAAATTAAAAATAATATAAGATTGAAGTATGATTTCATAAATATTAGATCATAATTCTTACTTGAATCCGAGAACAAATCCAAAACCCAATCTCGTTCATTTGAAAATGTATCTATAAGACAATTAATTAATGATTATGGTTTTTGATAAATGTTAACCATCTCTCCTTTCAAATCTTTTTCCTCATACGTTAGTTTTCTAACCACAACATTGTATACCAATACACTACTAGGAGTCTCTCCATCCTTTGCATTGACAACAATAAATTATAGGAATCATCTTTGTAATGCCCTTAAAATTCTAAACATCATTAAGTTTCATAAACATTTATTAAGTAAACTGAAAGAACAACTTCCTAGCATAATATTGACTTTCATGACAATAACTACAACAACTTAGAATTCTCAATAAATATTGAAATCATGACAGAAAGAAATAAATACAAAACTTAACCAAGTACCTGGTTCTGATGCTAATTCTCGTTGACTCTGTGCCTTGCTGTTGCCTTCCTGCTACCTGCTCCTCAGATCAATCCTGCCACAAACAGGAAATAACTGCCCAAAACTATTGTCCACCCTGCCAACTAGGAAAACGACCTAGCTCCAGGATATCTACGGATATCCTGGCCCCCGTGCCCAAAACCTCTAGCAACTCGGTGCCTCCCTGATCAGTATGTCACAACTAGTAAATCTCGTGCCTCAATCTAAGCACACATGTCACAGCAAAGCTCTCGGCTTGCGGCAAATAGCCAACAACAGTCCGCAGCATCCATTCCCCCCTCCTGCCGAATGGTGCGCACATCCCCCTCTTTCCTCCCTTATTCCTCCCGAACGACTCATGCACTTACTACTCCAACCACCCTCCGTCCCCCGTCCTTCGTCATGAATTAAATGTTTTATCTCATCGGGATCCATGGCTATCCCTCTCTGCATACGCCACCATTTTATATCATTTTCATTGATCTTTTAAATTATAATTCTCAGGTCATTAAATGTGGTCTGTAGTTAGAGTATTACTTAGTTAATCACAATCATTTTCTTTTAATTAATTTTGCTTTATAATCTTAAGCATGTATCCAATTAGGGTCGTTACAATCTTTTGTCTAGGTTGCAAGATGTATACTCTCAAAATCACGTTTAAATGATTCTCTATTGGAACACTAAATATTAGGCTTGTGCTTGTAACATAAATAAGTGCAAATTCAATTAAATTGTGAATTAATAAAATTGTTTTCTAATCTTAATTGCTAAACATACACTTTCAATATCTTACCAAATAAACCACATCCTTGTCTTTTCTTTCCCCTTGAAGCTTGATTGTACTAATCCTTGTTGTGCGTCTGAATGAAATACCATAAATCTCCAACATGGTGACATTGTAACGTATGTAAATCCCATAACCACTTTATTGAAAGCTTGGTAAGTATAAGGCTCAATATCATATCCAATGTTTTAGATATTATAACCATGAGGGATATCCACAATAACTAGGGAGTATTCTTTTTTAGGAACAATATTTGCAAGTTGTTCACAATCACCTAATATCACTTTATATTGAATGGTGTCGAGCCGATTCTAAAATGTAGTGATCAAGGGTGTCATCAAGTTGAACATTTTGAACACATCTCCTTTCTCTTTCAAACTTGACTTTTTAAATAAAACTTTTGAAAGTTTCAGGTACTCCATTTGTATTCTTCTTTGGCATCTTTAATGAAATAAACAAAAATATAGTTATATATCTATAACTATTAAAATAGAAACAAATTAACTTACAAACGAATAATATGAATGTAATAAATCAACATACCTTTTTGAATGCAACAAAAAATTGTTTCAATACTGCTGTAGAGCTTGACTCTGGATAGTTGAGTTTAACATCATCCAAACTTTCTTCATTCAACATCTCGACCATTTACTCTTGTATTCTCATATACACCTTGTGACTAAATAAAAAAAAATGTTATAATGATATATATAATAAAATATTTAGAACATTGATATGTTAAACTGAAAAAAATAATTTTCTTGTCCTAACATAAATAAAAATAACTCAACAAACCTACTTTTTAAATTTATCACACATTTCTTCCATTGACAATTCTCCCGAATTTACACGTGATAATATAGCTATGATAAGTTTATCATTCTTCACTCATTTTATTGATCTCCAAGGTGTTATAGTCATATCATCTGGAAGATTTTTTATTTCAGGACCTGTCTTACTTGTGCAACATATCAATGGTTTAGCCTTCTTAACTCTCTGATTTTTTAACTAATACTTTCCCATAGGGTGAAGATCTCATCTATCAAATCCCATATCTATCCAGTTCTAAATCCCAATTGAAAATAACTATCCACAACTCTAAATACATCAATTCCTTTGCAATTATTTTCTGTTGTATTTTCATCATCTAGTAGGAATCTTATTTCCATACAACATTGCTTCCGAAACTTGGCATCAAAATTTGATCTCTCCCCATGAAATATTTCAGAAAAATCATCATGGATAAATCTCACCCGTTAAATGAAAGTCATGGACATTCTACACTCATTGTTTGTGTTATGATCCCATGCCAATAAATTTGCTTCTGAATCTGTTAAACCGACATAAGTTATGCATTTGACTGTCTCAAAAAGAGGATTATTGGGATATTCTTGCATCAATTCTCTTCTAGCCTCTGCAGAATGATTTCCTCCAATCACACAAAATTTGTAGTCAAAACAATTTGATCTATAAAATTCTTCCTTCGTAGAAACTTCCATTGAGTCAACAAGAACTAGGTAGTCAACCACATGTGCATATGGATTGTACCTAATCAATGCTTTCAAATTGTGAATATGCAAGTGATGCAATTTTCTAATTTGATATTTTTCTTGCCCTTCTGTGGGTTTATAAAGTTGTTTCACATTCAAATGAAATGTGTGGCCATCATCAACTAAGCTCATCATCCTCAATCTATTTCGAATGACATTTTGTGTTATTTTCATAATACCATTCTCTAGATCAACACTTGGTGTTATTATTTCTCCGCTACCTTTAGGAATTTCACTATAATACTTTGAGCTAACAATGGCTTCTTGAACATCATCAACAACATTTTCTTTCCTCCTCTTATGATTTAAATATGTTTCATATGAATCAACGATTTCTTCATCATCAATAGGAATGGACTCATCATCAATCAACATTTTTTTGCGTTTATCTTGTTTATTCTTTTTGTGAGAAGGAGTGAAAACCTCATTGGGACTAATCTCAAAAAAATCTTCATTTGGAGTTTCCTCATTTTCAAATTAACCCTTTTAGGATTTCTAGAATGATGATTTTTATTTCTTCTTTCATGTTCTTCTCTGTCTACTCTTGCAGATTCAACCTCTGTTACTTTCTGTTTCTTTTTCCTTCCTTCTTGTGTCTTTTCAATATGAAAAACGTTGATGACATCCATGATATTATTCTCTGTAGAGTAAATCCCCACTAACATATGTGAAAGTCGTTCAACAAAATCCTGTAAAAATAAAATATAACATTTTCATGTTAAATAAAATTAAAAAATTACCATGATACTAAAAATAATAAATGACACAAAAATAAAAACAAAAAACTTACATTTCCTTTTTCAATGTCATCAACAATGGATGCACATAATTCTAAAAAGCATTCATTCTTGTTATAATTGCTCAATTTGAAACAATATCTAATCTTGATATAACTTCTTCCTTGTTTGACAAGTGCATTAATAATATATGNGTAAAAATAAAATATAACATTTTCATGTTAAATAAAATTAAAAAATTACCATGATACTAAAAATAATAAATGACACAAAAATAAAAACAAAAAACTTACATTGCCTTTTTCAATGTCATCAACAATGGATGCACATAATTCTAAAAAGCATTCATTCTTGTTATAATTGCTCAATTTGAAACAATATCTAATCTTGATATAACTTCTTCCTTGTTTGACAAGTGCATAAATAATATATGTGGTTGGTACCAAACATATATCTCGTAATAGGCCAAGTTCCTGATAATTTCCTTGCACATGTTCTAATTTGGTACAATACAAATATATATGATCTCCATTATCTCCTTGCTTGTCTTTAACAAACCAAGAATATTGTAGTTTGTTTTCACCTTCCACAGATTTCCACTCTCTAACATTCTTCATTGCCCTTGATATCTTATGTGTTATGCTATCATTTTGTTGCCTAGCATTCATGGAGGTTCTAGTTGCAATTTTGGATGTCATTATTGTAGGTCATGATCTAGATATATTCATAGATAATCTCTTTCCGGCCATTTTTCCTATAAGATAAAAAAATAAAATTAGGCCTTTTACATTATAATAAACTAAAAAAAAAACATTGAATATAAGAACTAATTTAAATATATCTATATCTATATCTATATCTATATCTATATCTATATCTATATCTATATCTATATCTATATCTATATCTATATATATATATATTAGTTATTAGGCCTATGCTGGGACCAAGCCTTGGCATCTAGGAGCTAGGGTGATGCCCAAAATCACCTCATCCCCCACGTCCAAGCCCCAAAATTTGGTCGGGGGGGAGGGCTGGGACGATGCCCAACATCGCCCTAGCCCGACCAACCCTATGGCCAAAGCACCTAGGGCTTGGTCGTGGGGGGCTGGGGCAATGCACGCCCAGGGCTTGGCCTTAGGGGCTGGGGCGATGTCGAAAATTTCCCTAGCCCCCCCCATGTCCAAGCCCCAAACATTTTTAGAGGGAATTGTTTTTTGGGAGGGGGGGTATTTTAGAGGGAAAATATCATTCTGCAAGTTATAAGAATGTCATTGGGAGGGTGAGCATTTGTATCAATCTATGTTCTTAGAGAGAAGGGATGGATTTTTCGGATAAAGAAGATTTATTTCTGAGACATCAACAAATTGTTTGCATACCTCTTCTGTTGGGACTAGCAAATGTGATGGGAATGAGGTGTCATATTTTTTCAGCTAGTCAAAAGTTTGATCATAGTGCAAGCAATGTTATTCAACATGTTCCTTGTGAAAGTCCTAAATCAAAGGACTTTGAAGGAACCAATGATGAATATGAGGAATATGATGGTGATAAATCTATACATCAATTTAATAGTAATTTGAAAATAATAAAAATATAGATCGAAGTGGATACTATGATCAATGTATAAATGATTGGGATGAAAATTTTCCTCCAAGTGAGGAGTTTCAAGGTACTGATGAAGATTTCCAAGGCACCAATGAATATGATGAAGAATTTCCTTCAGGTGGAAATTTTAAAAGCAATGAAGATGATTATGACAATGGTGGACACTCTTTCCTGAGTGGGGAATTTAAAGACAACAATGTTGGTGATGATGAATTTCCTCCAAGTGAGGATTTTGAAGGTATTAATGAAGATTTTCCTCAAAGTGAGGATTTCCAAGGCACAAATGAGGATGATGAAGAATCCCCCCCAAGTGGGGATTTTAAAAGTAGTGATGATGATTATGGTAATGATGGACAATCCTTCTCGAATGAGGAATTTAAAGGAAGCAATGTTGGTGATGATGATTTTCCTCCAAGTGAGGATTTTCAATCTAGTAATCAGGATGATGAAGAATTTACCTCAAGTGGATATTTTCAAAGTAGTGAAGATGATTACACCATTGGTGGACACTCTTTCCCGAGTGATAAATTAAAATGAAACAATGTTGATGATGTTGATTTTCCTCCAAGTGAGGATTTTCAAGATACCGATGAAGATTTTCAAGGCACTAAGCAGGATGGTGAAAATTTTCCCTCAATTGGGGATTTCGAAAGTAGTGAGGATGATTATGTCAATGGTGGACACAATGTTGATGATGATTTTCCTCCAAATGAGGATTTTCAAGGTACCGATGACGAAGATGAAAATTTTTCTCCAAGTGAGAATCTTAATGGCATTGGCAGTCTTATGGGTGATGATGATTTTCCTTCAAGTGAATATTTTGGTAATCATGTTTCTAGTGATTTTGATATTCCTCTCATGAACGAGATTATCAATGAAGATGATGGACTTAGGAATGAAGATCATGTTCTCAATCATTCAATTGCAACAAATTAAGGTGATTTAGATTCTCTTGTTCAATCTCCTGATAATGTTTTTCTTGATATTCCTTCTAGTGATGAGGAAAATCCTTCTAGTGAGGATGATGAAGTAATGGAGACATTGCAAAGAAACATTGTTTCTAGGACTAGGACTATACCTCTTTATATCAATCCAAATCATTCGAGTTATACAAGGTCTAAGAAATAATTTCTCACTAAATCAATTTCCATTAGTGAATTGATTTCAAGTGAAAGTTGTCAAAATAATTGTTTGAAAAGCATAGGCTACATGTATACCTTGAATAAAAGGAAGACATATTAATTAATGAATAAGAGCATGCAAAATTCATATTTGATGGGGTGCATGATATCCACCAATACATGATATGATTATCACATTGGAAATATTTTACTTTGCAGAAAGGCTTTCAAAAAAATTCACTCAATTGGTAATCTTCGTCTATCAAGAATCCAAACAAGGTTGGAAAAATATCCTTCATTTTATTCAAAGGTACATCATGGATGAGGGAGTGGGCCATTGAAAAACACTACATTGCCATGGATGCATGATTTCTTTTCCAAACATGGAGAGTGTATGCTAGATAGAGACATAATACATATTCCAGATAATTTCTCAAGGAGGGAAATCTACTATACAAAGGATATGCTGAAGGTGTTGAAGGAAATGGTAATTTTGTTACATATGCATATTTTACAATAATATGGAAGAAACAATTCAACAATGTTCGTATTCCTAAGAAGTCAAGTATGGGGATTTGCAGTATATGTGCTACTCTTAAATCAAGAAGAGATAAATCTGAAGGGGTAGAAATAGGTATGTATTTACTATTTTTTTTTTAACTTGGATATTTATCAATTATGAAAACATATGATCAATATTTTCATTTTATGTCATGTGCAGATTCCATAGTCAAAGCACTTGAAGAACATCAGAATCAACAATCAAGTGAAAGGAAAAAGTTGTACAAACATCAGAAAAAGAGTTATGATGCTCCAAAAAAATATTTAGGTATGATAATTGATGGCATGGACCAAAAGAAAACACTTCTACCACATTTTGTCCATACACCCAAAAATTTATAGGAAGAGAATTTCATTCAGTCTCACTTGGTTGGTTTTATGGTTTTCAATGGAAAAATGTGTCCAAAGGTTTACTTCACAGCTCCAAATATTCATAACGATACAAATATGACCATCAACATAATTCATCATGTGCTCACTCACTGGTCTGGAAATCTTCCTCAAGTTCTCTATCTACATTTGGAAAACAATAGTCATGAAAATAAAAATCAAATTGTGTTTGGATATCTAAGCATGCTTGTTGAAATGGGAATATTTCAAAAGGTGAAAGTTGGTTTCCTTCTTGTTGGACACACTTATGATGATATTGATCAAATGTTCAATCATTTTTCAGTAACATTGAACAGAAAAAATGTTGGAAGCCTACAATCATTGATTGGATGTATTAATAAAGCATACCTTCCAGAGCCTATTTTTCATATATTAGAAGAAACCGTTGACATGCGAAGATTTATTCAGGGATCGCATCGTGAAGAAAAATGTATTGATCAAATCAACGACATTAGCTTCTAACATCAATTTTGTTTCAAAAAAGTTGATGGGAAAACACTTATATGGGGAAAACAATATTCAAATACTACAGAATGAGGGCCTTCATAAGGTTTAGCATTTTTGAAGTTCATTCCATATCGTCCAATATTTGCATCAAAGTTATTATTTTTACAATCAGTTGCTGAAATTCATAATGCACATAGGCATAATAGAGATGTAGATTATTATGAATGCCCGGAAGAAATAAAAAAGTCCATTAAGGACACACATGAGTACTTTGATGTTGTTGATTCTGTTTGGTGGGAGTCTTTTTTCAATAGTCAAAGTGACACAATTTCAAGCTCAAAAAATGCAGATACATTGTTGAAGACTCCATTTCATTGGCCACAAAATATGCCAAATGAATATGAAGAAACAAACATTGTTGAAGTTCAACAAAAATATCAAGTTGTTATTGAGGTTACACAAAAAACAAGAATCTCAAGGTGCTATTGAGTTTACACAAGCATAGGAAAGAGAAATGTATATTGGTTCACGAAGGCCACATGCACAACGTGAAGCCATGGAAGACCTTTACAGGGGTTCAATACAAGATATTAAAGAGGGTAGCATGATTGTAGTCTTAGAGACTAAAGATCCACATGGTTATCCATTCTGGATTGCAAAGGTTATAAAGATTGAGAAATAAAATGATGATATTATTGCAAATGAAGTGCATTGGTATGTAACAAGTACACACCCATTCAATGGTGTGTACAAGCCAAAGACTGTGGTTGAGAAACATGTCAAAGGAAAGAAAAAAAGAAAGGGTCAAAATACAACTCGTCGTCGTACTGACCTCTTAAAATTAGATGTTGTTGACATACTTTTTTATGACTTCAATTTGACAAAGAGATGAACTCTTCACTCCAAGAGAACAAAGATTATCAAGAGGTTGCTGCCACAAGAAATAAATGCAAGATGAGAGCCTTCTGAACCTAGTCGTAGATCTAAAAGGTATTTGACATCTGAAATGTTGAGCATGCATGTAGACTCAGATGGTGCATTCATCAACAATAGGGAAGAGTATGGATAATATACATCTTCATCCAATCACTCATCTAAAGACAATGTAGACTCTGATGGTATTTTAGAAACCATGAGTCAATCTGAGTAAGTGTATGAAACATTTTATGTATTTTTTTATCCATATGATGTTTGTGTGGTAATTAGAAATGATCATTGAACTTACATATGATCTTACATGGAGTTATGAATCATTTTTATGTTTTATGAATAATTTGTTTCGATTATGGATAATATAATAAAATTTCTTAGCTCATATGTTTTGAGTATGGACAATATAACAATACTTTTAAGAAATAATTTATGTTTCATTCAATGTAACTTGTATTTACTTTTTTTTTATTAAAAGTAAAAAAAATATTAAAAAGTGATGTTGAATTTTTAAAGTATATTGTGATATTTTCATGGCATTATGTATTACCTTGTGCTTTGAGTGATAAATTAAGATTTAAAAAATAAGCATTTAAGGGTTGATTTTATGATTTTGTTTATAGTAATGATGAGTTCTTTTACCACTTTATAAAAATGTGTCATTTTCATACCCCAATTTTAGAATGGGTGCTACTGGTAGCAATACTTTTCAATTTGATGGCTGATTTTGAGGTTTTGGTTTTAATGGTACCAAATTCTAAAAATACGATTTCAAATTATCTAAAATTTTAATGTTTTGAAAAAAACAAATTCAAAAACATCTTTTTTTTAGTTGTTGATTTTAAGGTTTTTCTGAGCTACTGTCCGAGTTTTGAAGGCCATGTTTGAAAAATGTTGTAATTTTGACCCCGTTTAAAAAAATGGTGCTACCGGTAGCACCACTTTTTGATTTGAGGGTTGATTTTGATGTTTTTTATGCAAAATATGGGTTTTTTGGGCCAGAGTTCTCGTTTTAAGGTCACAGTTCTCATTAAGTCAGTAACTTTGCTTACATCTTTCCAAATAATAAAATTATATGTTTCCTTGAAATTTTTAATACACCTTATTGGGTGAATCCATAAATATGTGCTCCACTTTTTAATAAAACGTGGTGATGAAAATTTGACATTTTATATATTTTTTAAATTCAATCTCTCAAAACTCATGCATGACTTATGAATCTTGTGTAGTAAAAAAATAGTTTGTAGAGAATTACATTGTATTTTTAATGATATTTTTTTCAACAAATATTCATGTCATGTAATGTGTCAATTTTTTATTTAATTCAATGCTTTTTCTCGTAAATATTAGGAAATTTAACCAATGATTTTTGTTCCCAACATTTAAATCAGTGTTAAATGCATAATTTTTAAAAAACAATTATATGACCATGATCTACATAGAATATAATACTGCACTACAATTCTTTTTGGAAAATTATATTTTTATTATTTTTCTAAGTTGATAAATTAATATTTGAATCACATTTCATACACCTTTCTATTCCCAACTGTTTTCCCATGTTTACTTAAAATGAAAAGCTAGAAATACCCTTTTGAAGAGGAAACATCCTGAAGTGTGCACACATTTTTTATAATTTTTTGATTGTGTATCTCTTGTGCTATTGATTTTTCTTTGAGTGTATTTAGAACTATGAGAAAAAAATTAAGTATAAGTTTTAGAAGAAAATAAATTAAAAATATAATATGAAATCAAAATTGTGAAAATGAGAGGTCATTGGATAAAGGATTCAATGGAGAATCCACTGAGATCAAATCTACCACCCTGTATGATAGAGATGAAGGAGTTTCATCCCTTGAAAGTTTCATTTGAAAAAAATCTTGCAGAAAGGGGCTAGGTTTTTATGTTTTTAAACCCTTGATAAAGGGTTATTTTAAAGCTCAATTGAGTGCTTAATTCAAAAGTTTAAAATACCCAAATTGAACGAGGTATTGATGGGTAAAATATGATTGCTCGATTGAGGTTCTGTAGCAAAAATGTAAAAAAATTACCTTCATTGAGGTCTTTTTGTAATTTCAAAACAACAAAAGGTTAATGAATTTTCACATTAAATAATAAAGAAAAGAAAACCCTTTGCACACACCAATTGTCAAATCACCTGGTTATTTTTTTATTGTGGAAAAAAATGGGAAAATTGTGTCAATCTACTAGTGATCCACATTTTAATTAGCAATCAAGATGGGGATTTGGAGAAACTTCGAAAGGATATATGATTTCCAATGGGCTGACGAAGATGAAGTGTGAGAGAATTCTAGAGAGAGGATTACACAAAGACAAGAAGAATTGATAGAACACTAAGAATAAAATCTAGGTCAACTCATTGCCCAACCTTTGGTGCATCTAACTAGATATTCTTCAGGGTATCTGGTTCAGAGAAATATCAATAATTTTTAAACACATTACCCTAATGCATATTGTACTCATAGTTTTGATTTATACTCTAGATTATTATTAATATATTACGTTTTGTATGTAACACATGTGCATACAAAGTTGATTGGACCTTGTAGGGAAATAATCTAATTGGTCATTGGAAGACCTTGTTGTCTCTTCGGTTTCAAGAATAACTAGGAGTTGTAGTGGTTTTGAAAGGGGTGGAAACTTTTTAGAAAGTTTGGGTGCAAACACAAGAGAAAATTTTGGGGACGCAAATCCTTATTAGATAGCTAGAGAACATGTCAATAACATAATTAAGTTTTTTTTTAGTGAAATGCAGTGACTGTACAAGATCAAATCCTATATGGATTGATAAAATGAAAAAAATTAAAAGGAAACAAAGACGTTGGGTTTTTGAGATGCTAAACATGCAAAGGAACATAAGAATGTATCAAAAACATTCTCTTCAATTGGAAAATCAATAAAACTTGATATCCAAGCCACACACAGGGTAATTACATCTGTCATTGTGGAACCAAGGAATTCAATAAGTCAAATTCTCACAACGATGTCAAAATTGCTTCATGTTTCAAGAAGAACATTACAAAGCATACTCAATTTAGGGCTTGTATAGATTAAAACAATGAAGCTATTTGTTGGGATGATATTTGCAGGTAGCCATACCGATATAGAATTCTAGAGGGCATTAGAGATAAGGTTGTATATCTTTGGGAAACCCATTCTCAGGCTATAACAAATCAGAAACATTTTTTGTGGTGGGGCTTATCCTGAGGAATGCATGATGACCATTGTAAGCATGTTATGGAGATGATGGAAGTTTAACTATTTAAGGAATTTGTAAAAAACAATCTTGGTGTCAATATTTCTATTAACATGTTTGATAAAGTAAAATCATGGTATATTAGGCCCAACAAAGTTCACAACACTTATTGTTGTCGATACCATGTTGAATTCCAACTCTATTATGACACATTTGTAGATTTATGAAAAAGGCTCTGGCAAGGTGACCCTCCTCCTCCCATAGTGTGGAATTTCATTTTAATAATATTGTGTAGAAGGAATTCTAAAGATGTGTTTTCTATTAAAACAGGTGGGGATGGAAGAAGATGCCTTGAATGTGTTAATTTGACATTGTTCCATATGATTTTTCCTATGGATCCCACACACCTTGGATTGTCAAATATCATGGTCACGTGGAGGATATATAAGTATGTTACTATGAATCCGTCCTCTTCTTTAGTTGTGGCCTCTAAGAGGATTAAA
>JASDQU010689760.1:66894-77553 GCA_032191745.1 Picea mariana
AGTAGAGGTGGATCGATTGACAGTTGAAGTCGAAGGAATCAATAGCAAGTCGAAGGTCAAGGTGGTTCGACTGGGTACAGTTGAATTCGAAGACATCGACAACAAGTCGAAGGTCGAGGTGGCTCAATCGGGTAAAGTCAAAGTCAAAGACATTGAAAACAAGTCGAAGGTTGAGGTAGTATGACCGGGTAAAGTCAAATTCAAAGACATCGAAAACAAGTTGAAGAGGTCAATCGACAAGAGTTCAACATGAAGGCCTATGACAACCGAATGAAGACCGAATGAAGGCCAACTGGTAATCTGACTTGGTATTCGATTGTAATAGAATCTCAAGATTCATGATATTTGTAGCCAATGATCTCTAACCATCTTTGGGCACCTTTTCTTTAGAATTTTTCTTACCGTAAATCCTATAAAGAGGGCATGTTGTAACGCTATAAAATCCAATGAATCATAGAATAACCAATACTTAGAGGTTGTTGGTCATGCAAATGTAAGCCAAATTGGCTACAGGGTTGTTCTTGTGTAAATCAAGAAGGTATGATGTCGATTGTGTCTTAGGTGTGGAACAAGGTTAGGCATGTGAAATTTCATTCTTAATGAATAAGACAACAAGAGAGTAGAACGCTCAAGGAATGTTGGTTTTTCTGGTTGGGTTTCCAAGGTAAAATCTCTGTGTACTATGTGTTTTATTTTTCATTTACTTTCTCACTTAAATCTTTTTTCCTCTATTCTGCTAGGTTTAGTGTGGAAGTGTTCCTGATTTCCTAACATGTGGTATTAGATCTTGGTTTAACAACCTCAGATCCGAGCTAAAACCTATCTTTGGTAAGAGTTGTAAGTCATAAATACTTAAAGATTGTGTTAAAGAATGTCGAGTAGCTCGAGAATAGAGATCAAAAAATTCAATGGCTAGAATTTTGAGCTTTGGAAGCTTAAAATTGAATATCTCCTTGTAGATGAAGAACAATGGGCAACAATTTGTCCAGGTACCATGCCGACAGAAAAATGAGAGAAACTCGAGAGAAGGGAAAGGAGTATGATTCGACTTTGTCTTTCATATTCAATACTGCTAAATGTATCAGGTGAAGATTCGGCCAAGAAACTATGGGACAAGTTGGGAAGCTTGTATCAGTTGAAATCCCTGGTAAATAAGTTGTTTCTAAAAAATAAATTGTATCTTCCGAGGACAAGTGAGAGAAGTTCAGTCACCGAGCATTTAAATGCGTTTAATACCATTTTAAGCTAGTTATATTTTGTGGATATTAAAATCACCAAGGAGGAGAAATGTGTTAGCCTATTATGTTATTTTATAGACTCCTAGCATAGATATAAGGAGCAATTCAACCACATTAGCACTAGAAGACGTAGTTGCATCTCTACTGTCAGAAGAAATGAGAAGGAAGAACATGGAAGGATTGATCAAAGATGCATTAATGGTGAGAGGTCGACCAAATGACAGAGATAAATAAAAATTCTCCAATAGAAACTCTAAGTCGAAGGGTAGATATGAATCCCTTGTTCAGTCGACGAGAAGATGATGTAAATGTGACAAACATGGGCATTACAAAAGGGAATAAAAATAAAAGGTAATGGAAACTAGTATAGGATCCGACGAGAAGTAACCGACTAAGAGAAATACAACTCCATATAAGATAGACGATGTGTACATGGCGTCGACCAATACATAGTCAGATCAAGATGTTTGGTTGATTGAATCAAGAACATCTTATCATATGACACCACATAGAGAATGGTTATGTGAATATGAACAATATGAAGGATGATATGTGTTCTTGGGGGAAGACTTGATAACCAAAATTGTCGGATGAGGAAGAGTTCGACTGATACTGCAGGATGGGAGGAGTAGAAACCTTACATGTGTGTTACACATTTTGAATTTGGAAAGAAACCTGATATATGTCAACAAGATAAGTGATGCAGGGGTTCACACTATTTCAGAAGGATTCATGCAATATGGTCAGAGGTGAGATGATATTAATGAAAGGAGTTCATATTGGAACCCTATACAAGTTATTAGGGATTGTTGACTCAACTTGATGCAACAACATCATTGTTCATAAAATTGACTCGACTTCGAATCGACTYGACTCGAATCGGGCTGATTCAATTCAAACATACTCGACAAGTCATCGTAAAGTCAAACTGACCATGTTATGGCATGAGAGGATGATATATAATGGAGAAAAGGACTTTGAGTTGTGCACAACAAAGTAATGGTCAAATATTTTCCTGAATGTAATTTAGAAGTTGAAATTTGTGAACATTTCATATATGGAAAACAAAGTTGGGCGAGGTTCCCATCTGGAGTGACAAGGGAAAAGGAGATTTTAGATTTGATTCATAATGATGTGTTTGGCCTTGTTTTAGTTCCTTCACTTGGTGGATCCCTGTATTATGTCTCCCTTATAAATGATTTCTCCAGGAAGACATGGATATATTTCTCAAGGAAGAAAGCCGAGGTTTTCAAGAATTTCAAAGAGTTTAAATCTCTTGTAGAAAACCATACAAATAAGAAGATTAAGGTGTTGAGAACTGATAATGATAGTGAATTCTGTGGAAATTATTTTGATCATTTCTGCGAGCAGTGTTTCATAGAATGCCAAATTACCACACCATATACCCAACAACAAAATGGAGTTGCTGAGAGAATGAACAAAATATTAATGGACAAGGCAAGGAGCATGCTTAATGGTGCTGGGATTGCACAATAATTCTATGCAGAGGCAGTCAACACTGTGAAATTGTTGAAAGATTGGTTGTCATTGATGTCAACCCTTGAAGAAGTCCAGTAGCCCCAAAGGTATGGTTATGGAACCCGAAGTTGATCATAGAAAAAGGTCATGAAGGATAGTGTAAATGCAGGTAAATCACTCATGGATGGATAGTCCTCATCATGTTATTTTCGGTGATAGGTGGCCCGCCACGTGGTTCCCCATGGTTGAGGAGTTATGGCTTCATGAAGTTGGTAGCCCTGAAGATTGTTTATGAAGCCAATAAATAGATACAAGTCTTGGTCAAAGGGTAAAGTGGTTGTAACAAGAAAGCCCTAAGGTAAGGAAATAAGTTATCTTGAAAAATTATAAATACACCACAAGAAGTCCTTCACAAACACACACTCAAGTTCAATGTTTGTCTATCTTTCAAGTGTTTTTGGAAAATATTTTCATGGTATACCTGAGGTGGCGAAGTCTAAAGAAGTATAGTCTGAGGTAGCGAAGGAAAGTCGAATAAAAAGCTAACTTTCTGAGGTCATATGCAAGTTATAGTGAAGAAAGGTGTGAATATATTCAATTTGTAGTGAAGGAAGGCGCAAACACCCGCAAGTTGCAGTGAGGACATGTCACGAATATGTGAAAAGTCCTTGAAGAAGATGCCATATCTTGTTTTTTAAAGATGATATGTACATGTTGGTTTATTGGTCTATGATGATATGATTCAGATCTTCTTTAGGAGTAAAGGTATGCCTTTTATGTGTTTGTTTGAGGCTTGCTTCATGCATGGTATGGAATATGCTTAAGGCATATATTGGAGGCCTCTTGGCCATAGGGCTACTATGGTTGAGGTGATATATGCTTGAGACATATTCTTCGTATTTGGGCTATGGATGTTATGGTTCTTTATTAGAGGCACATGTTTGTGATACTAGCTTGAGGCACATTCTTGTATATCATTGATGATATGGTATAAATACATAGAACATTATTAACTACTCATCATTGATGTTATGGTATCTACACTTGGGATATCTTATGGTACATGATTGATGCATGCAATACTACATTTGTTGGTACATAGTTGATGCATGGTATGGTACATGTTTTGGTACAACATATGATTAGTTACATGTTGATGGTACGGTGATAGTTACATGTTGATGGTACATTGACAGTGATAGGTTGGATATATTGACAGGTTGACAGGTTACAGGGTGATATGATAGTGGTAGTGAGATTTTAGTCTACACTTATATTTCATGGCAGAAGGACGGGGCAAGGAAAAGGGGTTGTAGCCTCCTTCTAGTTGGTTCCAGAGAACTCATGGAGTTCGAGCTTCCTTCCAGTTGGTGCCAAAGAAATCATGGAGTTGGAGCTTCCTTCAGGTTGGAGCCCGAGAATCAGGGGGTTGTAGTTTCCTTCTAGTTGTAGCTGGAGAATTGGGAAGTTGGTGCTTCCAATGAATGTATTCTTTTGATACATAAGAAAATCATTCTGTGGTTTTCTCCCATTTGAATTTCCACATAAATCCCGATGTATGTGTTTTTGTGGATGTCTATTATGCTCTGTTGATTTATAATGCTCATGAGATATTGATGATATACTGCTAATGAAATTAATGATTACATATTTTGGTTAAAAGTGATAATAAAGTGTTCATACTGATTAACCCCCCCTCTTAGTATTCCAACTCTATTGAATATGTCTCCTTCGTCAGTGCTAGTCGACACAACTTCACATGAGGTATGGTCTGGTAAGAAGCATTTGGTTTCACATCTCAAATTATTTGAATGTGATGCATTTGTGCATGTTCCCAAGGAAAATAGGAGCAAGATGGACAAGAAGGAAGTCAAGTGTATTTTCATTGGATACAAGGAAGGAATGAAAGGATATAAAATTTAGGATCCTGCATCAAGGAAAAAAATGTGTAGTCGAGATGTGGTCTTTAGAGAAGTTAGAAGTAAGTCTGAGCCTAAAGAAATTGTTCAAACAAAGAATAATCTAGAGAAGGTGTGGTTTGAACTGAGGAATGAAGAAGACGATTCATATAAGTCGACTGAATCAAAAGAATAAGTGGAACAACCGACCCCGGTTGTAAGGAGGTCAAAACAAGTAAGAAAACCATTCGAAAGGTATAGCTCTCCCGACTTCCATTCCACATTCGTGTTAACTGCCACTGACATTGAGCCTAATTCGGTCAAGGAGGCAATTGAATCAGCAGAGGGAAAACTCTGGAAGGACTCCATGGTTGAAGAGATGGAATCCTTGTACAATAAGGAGACATGGGACTTAGTCGAATTATCTAGTGGAAGAAATCTTGATGGTAGTAAATGGGTATTTAAGAAGAAGATGAACTCAACAGGTCAAGTTGAAAAATTCAAATCTTGGCTGGCAGCAAAAGGATATTCCCAAGTCGAATGAGTCAACTTCGATGATATTTTTTCCCCAGTTGCAAACTTAACCTCCATTAGAGTACTAATGTATCTGGCTGCAACATTTGATCTAGAAATAGAACAGATGGATGTAAAGATGTTGACCAAAAATTGGTCAACTATTTTTTCCTCTCTTGGATTAATATAAAATAATGATATCGAAATATGAAAATTTTTGAACTTTTATAAGTTCACTACATAGCCCTCAGTCTCAGATTCTTCACACATTTCGCATAATAAAAATACGATTTCGTATGCCTAAGTTACTCAAGATTGTTTCCAAAGGTCCGACGAAGATATTATGAAGAATTTTTCTAAGTATCATGTTCTCCTCTCCATTTTCAAACTATGACTAAGTACTCTCATCACTTATTTCCCTCACTTTCCATCTCCACACTTAACCATTTTTCCATTTTTCCCTCTGCCCTCTTCTCTTTTCCATACTTAGTCAATTTATCACATGCACGGACTCTCGTACTTGTATTATGTTCCCTTTACCCATACATAAGTCTGCCTCAACACTTAGTCTACTTTTGTATCATAGACTCACGAGTTCGTGGACTCGTAGACTCATACTGTTGTGTTTTCTCATTTTCATGAGCCCATCTGAGAAGTATCATCACTTAGCCAATTTTTCATCCATGGCGGATTCACGAGTTCAAGGACTCATACATTCCCTCACCTTCTCATACTACCTCACTTGCCATCCCACTTTCTACATATTACACTCTCTACCTCCGACACCTGCATTTCTCCCCTTACCCCACTTCTCATTCAAATTTGATACTTAGAATATTTATGAGTTTTTCAGGTTCACGTGTTGGCAGACTCATAGACTCATTCACCTCACCCTCTCACCTACGCGAACATGCCATGATTTGATTGTTATTCCTCCTTTATCGTTCACCTCCTTCTTCACTTAGCCATTTATCCCTACTTTCATACATTTACCTTGAACCGATAAGAGCATTACACATGGAAGCGTGAAATTAAGACAAAATGGAAACTAATAAATGGTGATGTGGCAACATACAAAGAGAGACACATGGCATGACCTTATTGGATGACAAATGGAAGATTCTTATTGGAAGATTTCAGACCTACCAAGTGATGACATGTGGAAACATCTTATTGGATGAATCATCATGGTGACTAGGTGTGAGGTGGATGACGACGGGATTCCAAAATTATTATTTTATTCAACAATTTTCTAAGGGTCGAACCCCTTATGCTCCATAATATTCTTCTCGTGTTACTTGCTAAGTGTATGAAACACTTAGTATTATATACCATGAAGAATATAATATCCAAATGCATGTGGGATAGAATTTTGAAACAAAAGGTAGAATTTTATGAAGGAGCACGAAATTCAAAGGCTGAGATTGCCCCAAGACATAAGATTGACGGTGGGTGAGTCACGATCTTGCAGAGGCCATAACTTGAGCTTTGGGTGTTAGAATCGTACAAAATTTATACTGTTGGAAAGGTATTTAGATGTAGAAGATGATGGTATAGGTTTCAAGGGATGAATACTATTACATTTTCCCCATAAATTAAAATATCAGTCGGCTTCAATTTTTAATGGGCTTGCATGACAACTTAACTTCATAAGCTCATATCTTGAGATCCAGGTGACGGATTTGCACAAAATTTATATAGTTGGAAATAAAAGACGATGAAGATAACATATGAAATGATTTTTATGGATAAAAGGTTTATTATCATTCCCATAAAATTAAAACACAATCATCTGCTTTTAAAGGGAAATTAATTAAATTTAAAAATTAAAAGTTTAATTAAAAATTTTGTTAAAAAAGGAGATGGACCCATTTTCAATATACTTATATTTATGATGTGAATTAATTAATGTGGAATTAATTAAGTATTAATTAAAAGGAATGTTTCAAGAAGAAACTTGTACGAGAATTTCTAGAAGGGAGAAACCCTAACTACTCAAGTAGTTAGAAAATCTCTTCTTAAAAAGAGAAGCGAGGCTTCATCAAAGGTTCCAAGAATCAATATTTTCAGAGGGCCAAGGAAGATGATCAGAGGAAGAAGAAGTTGGATACACAATCAAAATTCTGATCAAAAGAAAGAAATCTCCATCTTCTCCATTCTTTCTATTTCTTCTACACCATTTCTCATAGCTTTATGCTTGAATTTTTGAGTTTGGGCACAAGGCTGAGTTCTTGAGTGTTCTTCTTGTATTATTCTAAGATATTTTCTTATATGATCATGGTGTATTTGCAGCCAAATACATGGATGTAACAGGTTTTGTAATGAAGAACATGTTTCATGAAAAAAATTCCACAAAGAATTGCTTCGGGTTGATCTTGACTGTATCTTGTAACTTTAAGTTTTAAGTATGAGATATTTGAGGTTGATCTATCAAATTATGTTTTGATCTTGATAGAATTAATCTTTTAAAATTATTTGAGATGATCAAATTATTCTCTCCTATTTTTCATGAAGAAGACATGGATGTATTTATATATGATTAAGAAGATTGTGTGTGATGCTGATCACAATTTAATTATGATGTTGAAGCTCTCCTTCAATATTTTCTTATTGTAAAAAGACTTTTGCTACACATTAAGATTATCTTGGGTTATTGAAGAATAATTTTCATTTAAATCCAAGAAATAAATACTTTGGGTTTGTTGTCTAGCACTCTCCCTACTCCAAGATATTCAAAGATATATCTTTTAGACAAAGATGAGAACCACCTCTCTAAAAACGAAGGGAGACTAATGTCCTCATGAGATTTCCGTTTCAATCCTAATGGATTCAAGCGTCAACAAAAGACAATGTTCCTACATGGGGACCTAGAAGAAGAAATATACAGAAAACACCTTGAAGGATTTGTAGTAAAGGGAAAGAAAGATTTAGTGTGCAAACTAAAAAATCCCTTTATGGTATAAAGCAATCACCAATGATGTGGTACCAAAAGTTAGACACATACATCCTTAGTTTGGGGTTTATAAGAAGAAAATATGATCACTGCATATATTCCAAATGCAAAGGTAGACCATTGCATATATGAGTTGGGAGACCAAGTTTGAGGATAGAGTGGTAGCTATCCCTTGCGAGGCAAACTTGGAGCTATATTATTTCTGGTTTTCTTCGCTTTTCCCCTTTGCGACTCGGGGGGCTAAGGGGGAAGAAGAGTACCACTAGCGTTGGCTGGGAGGTATCGGTAAAGTCTCAATGATTAGCAAGTAGGAGGTTGGAAGGAGTGTCATTGTTGAAGCACATTTTTGATTTATTCGTCGTCGGTTACAGTATTCTTATTTGAGATTTGCATTTGTATTAAGTTTAAATTGTATATATGGTTTTGGAAATTGATGTAAGTTGTAATGGATTTCTGATACTGTATTGGCAAGTTTTATTGATGGGTTATATAATGTAGAAGGGAGTTTCTAACATGATTTCCATTCAAATTTCAAACCAAATATATTAGAGTTCCTTGGTCTGCTGTCTTCTCATTTACCAATTCATGGGATATTTATAAAAGGGATATGTAATGAAAGGTAACTATGGAATTGTATGTATTACTTACAGAAGATTTGATCTTCTTGTGATTCCTTATAAATGAGTATGTAATTTAGCCCTTGGAATCTTATTATATTGTTTAATAAAATTTGAACTTCTTTAATTCTTATAAAGGATTTTTAATCTCTCAATCCAATCCAACTGCACATAGGGAGAATACAAAATTGGTTAAGTTAATGCTAATGCTCCACTGGTATTTCTAATCTCCTAGTGGATTATGGAATGAAGTGCTTGCACTAACACTCACCTTACTTTTTATATGTCATATTACCTAATAAAGGTTTCCATGGTTATGGTATGGTAAGATGTGTATTTTATTAGTTAGTTTTTTTAACTGTCGAATTATAATTAGAATGGTAAAGGGGATATTGCTAGAGCAAACAAAAAGGGAAGCTAGTGGAAAGATTTAGAATGGTAAAGGGGATATTGCTAAAGCAAACAATAAGGGAAGGTAGTGGAAAGATTGATATTGTGTACTTGGTAAATCATATTTTTAGTGTAGGAATTATCTAATATATCAAAACCTAGCTTCTCAATGAGAATAAGTGAATTGTATAACATTATTATCATAGTCTTCATATATAAGTGATATGATGAGTAGATAATGAAAGTCTCAAGTAGTAAGGACGAGTGGAATAATGATGATTATTTTTTGACCTCTATCTGATACTAAGATTGTACTTATGCTTATGTGGTTCTTATTAATCTTTATGTAATATCCTCGTACTCATTTGTACTCAATTATTGCTAGAAGTTAATTAAAAAAAGTAGTTTATTCTATCGCACCATGAAGAATTGATGGTTAAATATGGTTGATAAATATAGTTGAATTTTGGCTTATGATTGGTTTAATGAGATTTAGACACCTCCTTGTTCCTCAGAACATTCGCCAGTCCTGAGACCGTTGATGGTCAAAATTAATCGGATGAATCCTAGACTTAAGCGTTGCTTATGTGTCTTGGAGGTCCTAACCTTGAATGATAGGTTGGGTGGGTAGTTTCCTTATGTTATTTTTATGTGACATGGTTTATTGAATAGTAGTGATGTTCCTTTAAGTAGATTCTGATGAGATTGATTGTGTAGTTATTAAATATGTTGTGACGCCTTTCACTTTTCCTAACGTTTGTTTAAAAAAAAAAATATTCACCTCTTTTGTACTCACTATTTGTTGTCGTAACGGAGGAGACATTACACATGGTAGAAAGAAACAAGGTGTTGTTGGACAAGGTAGACATGTTGGGAAACATAGCAGACTCTTTGACGAAGTCTGTGAGTGCTATGAAGTTTTCTTGGTGCAGAGAGGAAATGGGAATTGATGCCCTGGGTTTGTGAATGAGAGTTCATGTATCTCCCGGTTTCAGCAAAGAAAAAAAACAAGTGGGAGAATTTTGGGTTGTTATATTCTTTGGAGTGAAAATCTAGTCGAGGTGGATAGAATCACAGTCAAAGTCGAAGGAATCGACAACAAGTTGGAGGTCGAGGTGGTTTAACAGGTAAAGTCAAGTTGAAGACATCAACATCAAGTCGAAGGTCGAGGTGGTTTGATTGGGTAAAGTCAAATTCGAAAACATCGACAGTAAGTCAAAGGTCGGGTGGTACAAACAGGTAAAGTCGAATTCAAAGACATCGATAGTAAGTCAAAGAGGTCAACCGACAAGAGGTCAATAGGCGGGCATGTGACAACTAACTGAAGACCAAATGAAGGTCGATTGGTAGTCGACTGTTAATACGACTTGGTAGTCAACTATAATAGAATCCTGAAATTCACGAGATTTGTAGCCAATGATTTGCATGGACCTATAACCGTCTTTGGGCATCCTTTCTTTAGGTTTTTTCCTATTGTAAAGCCTATAAAGAAGGTGTGTTGTAATGCTATACAATATAATGAATTGTAGAATAACTAATACTTAGAGGTTTTTAGTCATGTATATGTAAGC
>JASDQU010689761.1:1730-35112 GCA_032191745.1 Picea mariana
CTATGATACCTTTCCAACGAGCTATCACACGCCTAAAACAGAGATTGTATGCAAAAGTTACGACCCTGGGAAATTGATATTCACTTACCCAAACGGGGCCCACATGAATTTTGACGCTTCATCTCCTAGGGTTAGGTTTTTGGATGCCTAGGAATTTTGGAATTCTTGTTTATTGTAAAAAGGCCTTCAAATCCTCATTGTAATCATCTTCTTGCGAATGCGAGTAGCCATCACATCTCTTCTCAGAGATAAGCTGCCACCATTCTAGCGAGTCTTTCACTCTGTATTTTTACAGTCTCTGTACATTTGTTTCATTAATAGAAATTGTGTATTACTGTATATCTGTGTTTATGGTTGCATCTCTGATACATTTCTGTTATATTATTGAATATCTACGATATCTCTGTGCATTTCTTTATTATATCTCCAATCTCATTTCGTGCCGAAAATAATCCAGATCAGCCTTTTCCATATAGAGATAGAGGTTTGATTTTGGATGAGGGAGGCCATGGCAAAGTGTAATTAAAAGGGAGCAATTGCAACATTCTTCTCTTGCGCACACCTAATTGGACTTATTGTTTGAGGACACTTGCGTGCAAGTGATCCGGTTCATTATATATTGACTCTTTTGATTATGATTATGATATGTTGAGTATCTGATGATGTGTTCTCTTGTTATATTTATATCGACAAGTGTTATTGATTGGTTTTTCTGAGTGTACAGGACTCTGGACGTTAGAGGATGTCAATGGCATCAAGGGATCTCCTTGGACTCCGGATCGAGTCAGGAGGTGAACTGTTATGGTTGAATGTTTTTTATATTACATATGTGACATATGACTAGATATTATGATTATGATTGTTATCGTTGACATGTTTCGTTGATGGATGCAAGCTGATGATAACTTGCCGACCAGACTCACATTTGGAGTAAAGGGGTCATGCAGGACAACCAGAGACATTGAGGGAGAGGTGTGGCAGCAACCCTGCCACATCCTACTAGCACTCTCATTGTGGCTCGAACTATGGGTTAATGATTACCTAGTTCGAGATATCCACGATGTCGTGAGGGAAGACTGTGACAGTCGCTCATGATGATTCTAAGGGGCACATAATAAGGCAGGGTCCTTATTCCTTAGAGGCCCTTAGTCTCCCACAAGGTCACCTGATGGAGTATTGACTCCATGGGTTTGACATCTACCAAATTTATTCAAAAGGTGAGTGGCACCCTTGGATCATGTAGTGCGTCTTGAAGGGCACGTCGCAGAAATAAAAACGGGAAAAGGTGACTGGCACCCTTGGAGCACGTAGTGCGTCTTGAAGGGCATGTCGTGATTTTAACTTTGGTAAGAGTAATAAACCTAGTGCCTAAAAAAATATTCCTCCCCAGGACCTGGTTAGCCTTAAAATGAATGAGGGTATGAGTAAAGTTTAATAATATTTTTTTTTCCTTTAAAAACTATCACCAAGCCTAGTGAATTTAAAACCTAGGTCTAATTAGAACATGTGAACAAAAAAAAAACTAATTGGACCTTTAACAAGGATTGGGTAAGAAAAATCAAACATTAATTATTAAAGTAAAAATTTTAATGGAGGATTAAATTATTAAAAGGATAAATTGTTGTTTATATCTAAACTTGCTAAATCTGAACTAAGCAGAAAAGGGGAAACTTAAGGAAAAGGGAAATTTCTAACATAGTAGGGAATCTAGTCTTTGGAACCTTCTAATTATGAACTCAACTAGGTTTTAAGAAAGGTGTCAGTCATTTAAGAAATGTAAGGGAATAAAGGGTGTAAATGTGTTGAACCTGCACATAATAGATCTAGCTAAACATAATACACACATTTGCAGAGAGAATTTGAGAAAGAAGAAGAAGGAGAGAAAGAATAGAAGAATTATCATTAATCGTAATGAATAATGAATAATTGACACATGATATACTCTGTATAACTCAATGAGTGTGCATTGGAGGAAAACCAATTCACCATAGTGGTGGTCTAGAGTGATCTGGACACATACCAACAGTTACAGGAGTGAACTACCACCTATTCTAGTCTCTCAGGCAGTTGCGGGACTGAATTACCACCTAGTTGAGTTAACTAGTCAACTAGTCTTCAGTTAACTGATTGAACATAAGTAGTGAGGAGTTAACTCAGGGAATCAAGGGTAATGTGCTAGTCTGGTGATGATCCCAAGGCAAGTGTGCATTAGTTGGTGATGATCCCAATGTTGCATGGTGACAAAACCAATGCATCATCTAAACTCAACTCACTAGTCAAACTGAAGTGTCAACTGAAAGAGAATATTCTCCGGGTGGAATATTCTCCTCTAAAATATAGGAGACTGGATAATGACTAATTATGACTAATAAACAAGGGAAAAACTTAGGAAAAATAAATCCTAGGTGTGTGTGAAGTAACTCCAACACCCCCCCTGAACATCACTATGGAAAAAATAAAGAATGGGTCCCGACAACGAGGCCATGTTAGGTACCCAAATACAAAAGATACATTGAAATAAAGTGATGAAAGAAGGAAAAACTCATGGGAACCCCCCCAGGTACAATGTATCTAAAAATAAGAACTACAGTTGCTAGGAAACTGTGTCCTTCACTCCAAGACGAATTCACGGAGAATGGAACTTCTACTAAGTGAAGGTCTTAGTGAAGATGTTTGTCATATGTTCTGTTGAAGGACATAATTGTAAGTCAATGATCCCCTCGTGTACTAAGTCCCAGATGCGGTGCATGTGGATCTCAATGCGATTCATCTGTTGCCTCTGAACTGGATCTCTGCAGAACTTCAGAGTGCTCTGGTTGTCACACCATATGATGATCGGTTGATGAAACTGAATTCCCAACTCAGTGAGAAAATGGTGTCTCCACATAGCCTGAATGGTTATGTTAACTACCTCTTTGTACTATGCCTCAGATGAAGATAGAGAAATGGAAGCTTGCTTCTTTCTCGACCAACAGATAGGCTCGAAACCAAGACTGAGTGAGTAACCAGATGTGGACTTGTGATCAGTGATATCACCAGCCCAGTTAGAATAAGTAAACCCGATGAGATCTAATGTAGATCTTGTTGCATAATGAATCCCAAAGGTGATGGTGCCCTATACATATCGAAGGATACACTTTGCATCCTTCTAATGTAGCTCATGCGGCTCCTGCATGAACCTGGAAACTACGCCAACTGCATATGAGAGTTTTGGTCTGGAGAGTCTGAGATACAACAAGCTCCCCACTAGTTGTCTGTACAGTGTGATATCAACCAGTAGAGTCTCCCCTCCATCCTCAAGTTTGACTCTTGATAGAAAAGGAGTTGGTCGGAGCAGACTTGCAGCCTATCATGTGAAATCTCTCAAGGAGATATCGTGCATACTTGGCCTAAGATAGTTTGATGCCTGATGCATCCTGACTGATATCGAGTCCAAGAAAGAAGTGTAGTGGACCCATGTCTATCATCAAAAACCTATCATATAGAATCCTCTTGACTGTAGCAATCGTTGAATTCGAGCAACCTATGATCAACAAATCACCAACATACAGAACTAAAAGTAGAAGTGAATCAGTCATCCTGAGCATGTAGACATTTGGGTCTAATTTACAATGTACAAAGTTTTATGAAAGAAGGTAGGAGTCCATCTTGGTATACCATGCCCTCGAAGCCTGCTTGAGGCCATAAAGGGACTTCTTCAGTCGACAGACCAAATATGAGTCCTGCATAAATTCCTAGGGATGCTCCATGTAGATATCCTCAAAGAGATCACCGTGAAGAAATGCATTCTTCACATCCATCTGATGGACTTCCCATCCCTTGGTTGCCGCAATGGAAAGTTCTAATCGTATGGAATCCATATTCGCTACTAGAGCGAAGGTCTCATCATAGTCAATACCATGAACCTGCTGAAAGCCTTTGGCGACAAGCCTGGCTTTGTATCTATTGATCTGTCCATCTGCTACGCTCTTGGTCCTGTAGACCCATCTGCATCTAACAAGTTTCCTCCCATAAGGAAGGGGAACTAGATCCCAGGTCTGGTTCTCGAGGAGGGAGTTGTACTCCTCCTACATGGCGGATTCCCAAAAGGGATTTCCAGCATCCTCGCCATAAGAATGTGGATATGAAGAATGAACCAAGAAAAGATGTTTAGAGGGCAATGGTTCAGTGGAATTGAGTGCAACAAGAGGCTCCTCAAAATCTTATCGATTCCTCCTAGTATTGGATGGATCACCAATGAGATCTGTTGCATCCTGAAGAGTAGTATATGCCCACTTGGGCCTCTGCTCTAGCTCTGCAACTACATCTGGATGCTCGGACTCTGCATTTGACTGTACTAACTGTGAATATAAATCATATGAGTTCTTTGAATCATAACTCTCATCTGAAGACGAGTCGACATGTGCATGCTCATCATCTCAAACAGGTGGAAGAATGAAGGTGTTTGCATGCGACTGTTGAGGTACATGCAAGACATTTTCCTCTAATTGGACACTTCGCTCAATGATGATCCGATCCGAGGAAAGGTCAATAAGTATATATCCCTTCACACCGTCGGGGTAGCCAACAAAAATGCACTCAATGCTCTATGGATCAAGTGCCTTCCTCTTTTCAGAGGGAATCTGGGCCCATGCACGTGAACCAAAAATGTGAAAGTGGGTCACTTCCAGTTTGAGGCTGCTCCAAGCCTCGTAGGGGGTCTTATCCTTGATAGATCTATGGGGAGATATGTCTTGGATGTATGTTGCACAATTAATTGCTTCAGCTCATAGTCTTTGTGGTAGTGACTTTGCATGCAACATGCAAGATGTCATCTCCTTTAGAGATCTGTTTTTCCACTCAGCAACTTTGTTTTGCTACGGAGTATAGGGAACTGTGTGCTACAACTAAATCCCTACCTCGTGGAAAATATTATGGATCTCATGATTTTCATACTCTCTCTCGTTATTAGTTCGGAGGACTTTGATATTTTTTTCGGACTGTGTCTCAACCAAGGCTTTGAAGTCTTTGAGGTGTTGAAAGACCTTAGATTTTTGCCTGAGAAAGTAGATCCATGTAAAACGTGAGAAATCATCAACAAAAATGAGAACAAACCTCGTTTTTCCGATGGATGGATGTGGAAAAGGACCCATAAAGTCACTCTAGATCAGATCTAAAGGTGCAGAAGCTCTTTGAGACTTTCCTTTGTCAAATTTCTCTTGAGGGTGTTTTCCGAGAACACATCCCTCACATACTCCATTGGAGAAATGGATGTCTGGTAGACCATCAACCAATCTTTTCTTGCTAAGTTTTTGCATGTATATGAAATTCAAATGTCCAAACCTTTTGTGCCATATCCTACTACTTTCATCAACATGAGTAAGCAGTAAAACAGAATCAGATTCAATGAATTCAGAAAAAGTATACAATCTAGACTGATGATTTGCCTCACCGGTAGCAACCCTAGATTTGGTTTGCATGTCGTATATGTCCACGGAATTTGGTGTGAATATGAATTTCTTTCCAGTTCCAGAATTCGTCATCTGATACACAGAGAGAAGTTTGACGGAAATTTTGGGAACGTGCAACACATTCTCGAAGCTTTCATTGGTGAGTTCAATCCTTCCTTTGTCAGTGACTTCGATAGAAGAGTTGTCCCCCATAAGAATAGGAGGACCTTTGCATGCATCCAAAGAAGAATATATTACTTTTGAGGAAACCATGTGATGTGATGCTCCTGAATCTACGATCCAAGCATCGGGAGAGGAGCTGAATTGCCTTTCTTGGAATTCGGATCTTCTGGCTTCTTCTTCTTGACACCCTTGGGGATGCAATATCCAAGGTTTTTTTTCTGAAGTATTTGAGACATCAGATGTTTTTTTTTTTTGCATGCATGCATATTTCGAATGGAATCCTTTGTGAAAGTATGTGCATTTCTCCCCTTTTCTTCCCTTTTCCCCTTTTGTTCTGGAGGCATCGGTGAAGGGTTTTATGTACCTTTCCTTCCTCGGATGTGCATTAGATTTCCATTTATAATTATATTTATATTTCTTATATTTGTGGCTTCCATCATGCACAGTGAGTGCATGCACCCTTGGGCCTTTGATTGTGCCCATGTTGATGAGATTGGTTTTCTCTTGTGTCAGGGTTTCGATAAAGTCCTCAAGAGAAGGCATCTTCCAGTTGGCTCTAGAGGAGAATCTGACAGAAAGTAATGTGGATACGAATACAGTGAATTTAGGACCAAGCTTGGAGAGAATGGTGAGAACCATGTGTTTCTCCTCCTTTGATTTATCAACCCTGCAAGCTTTGAGTTGCGACAATAAATCCTTGAATTTTGTAAAGAAATCTTGGATATTGTCGAAGATTTTTGGATCCAATGTGAGAAGCTTTACCTTTAGAATGTGTCCCCTCATCTCATCCTGTTTTCCAAAGAGCCCTTCCAATATGGTCCAGGCTTCATTGGGAGTCTTACAGGAAGATATGTGAAAAAGGAGTTCGAGAGAAATAAGACTGCAAATTGTTCCGAGTGCCTCATCCATGCGATTTAAATACTTGGATTTTTCTATGGATGATGTTGTTTTTGTATATGTATTCAAGGTTAACCTATACAACCCTCTAGTTCGAAGATGTATGGCTATTTTCTCCTTCCATGCAAAATAGTTGTAAGGTGTAAGAATGAATTATTTTTGGAAATCCATCTTTCCGTTGTCTTCAATCTTTTGTACCTACAAAAAATGTTGGTGTAGATTTTGCTTAGCAGTCTGTCGGCTCTGATAACATGTAAATTTGTTGAACCTGCACATAATAGATCTAGCTAAAAAATAATACACACATTTGCAGAGAAAATTTGAGAAAGAAGAAGAAGAAGATAAAGAATAGAAGAATTCTCATTAATCGTAATGAATAATGAATAATTTACAGATGATATACTTTGTGTAACTCAATGAGTGTGCACTGGAGGAGAACCAATGCGACATAGTGGTGGTCTAGAGTGATCTGGACACACACTATCAATTACGAGAGTGAACTTCCACCTAGTCTAGTCTCTTAGGCAGTTATGGGAGTGAACTGCCACCTAGTTGAGTTAACTAGTCAACAAGTCTAAAGTTAACTGACTGAATAGAGAGTAGTAAGGAGTTAACTCAAGGAATCAAGGGTAATGCACCAGTCTTGTGATGATCCCAAGGCAAGTGCACATTATATGGTGATGATCCCAATGTTGCATGGTGACAAAACCAATGCAACATCTAAACTCGACTCAACTAGTTAAACTGAAGTGTCAACTGAAAGAAAATATTCTCTAGGTGGAATATTCTCCCCTAAAATATAGGAGACTAGATAATGACTAATTATGATTAATAAACAAGGAAAAACCTTAGGAAAAAGAAATCTTGGTTGTGTGTGAAGTAACTCCAACAAAGGGACATCGAGGAGCGTTTATAGGAATGTTTTTAGGTGGGTGAGGGAAATAGGAAAATTTAATTAATTAATAAATAAATTTTTTGGTGCAACTAAGGGATCAGGTGACATATGTACAGGGGATCTTTATCCTAATTAAATTAATAAAAAGAAACTAATGAGGGTTTGGGAAACTAATCACTGAGAAAACTCTATAAAAAGGATGGCGGAGGAGGAGTATGGATCACGTCTGGTATGTGTAAGGTTATGCTGTCGGAATTTATCTTGACTGAATTTTCTTGTGGGAGTTGCAACACCCAACTCGGATAATGAGTGGTAGCTTGACCTTGCGAGGCGAACTGGGAGCTAACATTCTCTGATATTGTGTGTGTGGCCCCTTTGCAGCTCAGGGGGATCAGGGGGAAGAAGAGTACCCATAGCATTGGCTGGGAGGTACCGGTGAGGTCTCAGCAGTTGGCAAGCAGGAGCTGGATGGAGTGCAAGCGCGGGACAACGACTTAGGTTTCTTCACCTTTGAATATGCTACGCAGGTGTAAAATTTTGTTGGTAAATTAGTTAAAAAAAATTGTGTACATTGGTAAATTAGTTAAAATTCTCTGTGCATGATTTTGTGTCCTACTCTTGTGCATAAATGGTTGGGTTTCCTTTTTACAAAGTCATGCGAGTATTGATGAAGTTGACTTCTTGTTTCTTTAGTTTTGTTTTTTGGTTTAGCTCCCCAATCACAATTCTCAGTGTTGTAAGCTACATTGTGTTAGCCCTTAGTAGCCTCTGATCATACATCCTTCCACTTTGTAAAAAGGTTGTTATCCATGAGTAAGATCCCCTATCCCTAGCCCTTTCAAAGGCTTCTCTGTCATGGCTTCTGCCAATAACAAGCCTGAGTTTTTTTTGAGAGGAATGTTTCCCTTTGCGTACTCACTGTCGGGCTCTTTGCCGACCCCTCGTATTCTTGACCACTCTTTTCCTGCTAACACCGCTGCAATTGAGTTAGTTTTAAATTATCCCAACTAACACCTTTGAATTCATAGTTTAGATTGAGATATAAGGTTAATAGGAGCTCTAGTCCAATGCATTTGCTATTATTCCTCCGTGTAAGTGTTTTTAGAGTTCAACCCCACACATTATGGTTCTGCAATTTTAGTGGAGATCGGTGTTCACATTATTTACATAAATATCTATAGCATTCGCCATGTTTCATTTGTATCCTTTTCCATTTCACCCTTAGGATCCGAATGGTATCTCTTGCCTCATTTGTTAGTTGTAGAGGTGTTTTTTTTTAAAGCTTCTAACCAGTTCGAGCTTGCCCAATGAGTGTGTTCTCCCCTTCCCAAAGTTCGTGTGGCCTACGTGTTCTTTCTGCGCACTGATAAATTTCTTAAATTCATGTCTAAGAAACGATTGGGTATAGATTTATCTACTTTACAGAAGATATTTATGGTGACTCAAACGCCATGGACTGGAGATAGCCTGAATCCGACCAACCTGGTGGGGATAACTTTATATCTAAGGTTGAGAAGCTCAACAATTTTCCCTTTCCGCTATCCATCCACCGGATCTTTCTATAATTCTTTTTATGTCTTTTCGCTTTTTGTCGGCAGGCATAACATCTGCCTTCCAGATCCTAATAGAGTAAATGAATAAGGTACCTGTCACTGAAGGAAGGTTTGAATTTCCATTTTCACTTCATTCTCATCTCATTAACAGTTGAACACACCGTTCCTTCTCCATTGTTTCTATTTATTTTACGTAAATCCCCCTCCCCATCCTAATGTCAGGGGAGCCACAGACCTTTATTTCAGCATCACACCAAAGGGTAGGTGGCTACCCCCGTAGAAACCATTATGGAGACCATAGCAACCAATTAGAGGTGTATTAGTGTTCAATGGACCCAACGACAAAATATCTAGCTATTCCTTTGCCCTCACCATAGCGACTAAACCTTAGCTCTATTGGGGAAGTGACCCATCATTTCCACCGAGTGATAGCTAGATCACTGGCTGCAAATTCATATTCATGGTGACAGAGAAATGGCAGGAAACGAATTAAATATCCCAGCTAATTGACAATGTTGTGTTATGACAGAGAAATGGCAAGAAACGAATTAAATATCCTAGCTAATTGACAGCGATGTGTTATGGCGGAGAAATGGTTGGAACAAATTTAATATTCATTGTTTATAATGATTTTATGGTAACAATGACTTGGGTGATATATTGCTTGTGAAATTTAATTAGCTAGTGGCTGTTCCATTGTTTTTTTTTTTTTCTGAGATTTCTTGGGCAAATTTTTATATTTTTAATCCTCGGAATTAAACATTTAAACCTTTCTTATGTTTCACGAATTCAAACGTACTGATAGTTGGAAATGTAATAATTCTAATCCCGAGATTCTTGGTTTAATACGCCAAGATTTTTATTTAACTAGTTTGATAATTTTAAGGCCACTGCCACAGTATCGCCATCCAATCTTTTGCAGAGTTTAAGTTATGACTGTCCGGGTACTTCTTCTTTTTTTTTAAGTAAAAAAGGATAGTACCTGCTATATTAAATTGACAGAGAAACAGAAACAAAATACACAGAGATATTGTCGTACTGTGCCACCAAATATGTTGTCGTTTTACCGGAAACCAACATAGTTTGGGGCGAAATATGTCTAGGAAGATAGGCTAAAAACTGTTTTGCCATCTGTCCTGCCCAAAGGAAACCAGGACAGATGGCCATAGTTCGAGTTACCATTGAACAACAGCATGATGTAAAACTAGACTAGCAAAGGAAAGCTCAAATACCCAGTGACCTATCGTATTTTCCCTCCTGACACGCGGATCTGGCCGAAATGACAAACGGTTGTGCACACATTGGACATTTCTTCTTTGCTGGAGCATTGGAGTACGTGTCAAGGGGCAGGTCCAAGCGTTGTCCCATGAGGAGGGCTCTGTTCTCCTATTCTTCCATGTGGCCTCGGAGTTTGAACACGAGAGCCAGATGTTCTGCACGGAGGAGTGGACCATGCAAATCACTGGTTACTGCCTCGCCTAAGGTTTCATTCCCCAATTTTGCTCTAGCCTCATCCACGTTCATCCCTGCGTAGGCACTATTCAAAGCCTCATCATCGTTCATTACCTTCTCAGCATGGCTGGTGGGGATGTATTCATCTGGGCACGGTGTTTCTTCTACATAACAGATTGGGAACTCTTCTGCAGTCTCTCCCTTCAGATCGCTTCCAGCCTATGTTGCAGACTCAGTAGCTTGAGGTTTCGGGGTGGTCACGAAGTCCTCCGGGCATGGTGTTTCTTCGACGTAGCAAATTGGGAACTCTTCCTCAGACCCTTCCTTCAAACAGCTTCTAGCTTGTGCCAAAGGCTCAATTGTAGGGCTGTGCATGCTCCGCTCTGTCACAGGCTCAGCTATAGTGGCATGGAGTGCCAAGCGGTCGGCTCTTTCTCTCTGTCGGAGGATAGAAGTTGCCTTCGACAGAGCGCACTCAAAGTTCTGTCTTCTCTGTCACTGCGCTTTGTGGGTGTACCAGGTCGAGCCTCGTCGAGGCTTGCCTCAGTCCCTTGTCATTGCGGAGGAGGGGTGAATGGAGATACAGAGGAAACTGCACCAGAGCTCCCAACCGACGGGGAGGTCCAAAACGAAAATGAACCAGCTCTGTCTAGGCGTCCTAACTTTCAAGTTTTCATGTGATGACATCGCATGGCTTCTTCTTATCTCTGTCATATTGAATGTTGGTTGTGCTAGTGCGTTCGTGCGAGGGAGAAGTCCTACCTCTGTAGAGTTGTTGTAATGGCCTGCTACCATATTAATTATTGAAGGGATGGGGAGTGTCCTACATCATTTAAGTTGTGACTTAATGCTAAGCCATGTGGCAAGGCGTCATTGTGTGTCACCCCATCTGGGGATGTCCGGGTAATTTTAATAATGTAATGACCAGGTCGATAATTTCAATACCATTGCCCGATATCACTATTCAATCCTTGTAGAGTTTAAGTTATGCAGTCCGGGAAGTAGTAATTATGTGTAAAACCTGTTGATAATCAATTATTATGATATTGAAAACAATTATTTATATCAATGGGTAATCCTAATTACAGTTTTAAATTAAAACGAATAGGTTGGGAGTAAAAAAAAAAGTAATTGTGTTAATGTCATTCGAGAGCATTAGTTTAATTTAATTTGAATGTTAGGATGTAACAGTTTTAAAAAGGCGATGATTCAATGATGGTCGTGATCTTATGATAACTATCTAAGGATGGGTTGATTTTTAAATTATCTAAATATTGTTGAAGAATTTTTTATGTTTTCTCGTGAAATAGTCAATAAATTTTCACCCTGCATGACATTGAGTAAGGGTGTCTGATGCTTGGCCCCTTCTTTTTACTCCTTGCAATTTAAGAGTTGATTTATTTATAGGACTTTAGAACCCAAGAAATAAAAATTTATAGATGATTTTACTGGAATAATGAGCCCTTGAACGGAAAGTATATGTTGCTTAAAGATGGTTAGATGCTTTTAATTTTAGATGGCTAGTGGTTACTTATGCCGTGAATTAGTCATTATGATGATAATTTGATAATGATTGACATCTAGTCATTGCGCCAATTCAATTGTATTGATTATAGTCACCCTACATCCATTTTTTCTTTACTGTTTTAGAGAGCCTTCGTCTAACGACGTCGTATAATGTATGATAGTGCAAGTTGTATTTCAAGGATGTTGGATTTTATGTTTGGTTGAAAATTTAGAATTATTTTGTTTGTGCGTGGGTCCCTAGTGCCTTGTCGCATTATGGCGACGTGATACCTTATGATTGGGTCATTGCGCGCGTTGATTGAAATGTGCATATGAAACCTGGCTTAGGGTCATGCGCCTCTCGATGTGGATGATGTTGTTTTTGTAAGGTTGTACATGTTTTGTAACGTTAATCTGATTGTCTCTCACTCGTCAGGAAGGTTCTAGCTACTTGTGTCGTTAAAGCTTTTGTGTTTGGATTGATTGATGTTGATGTTAGCTTAGTAGGCATGGTCCAGCTTGTGTTGGGAAGGATGTAGACACCTCCTTTTTATTGAGAACAGTCGCCAGCCTTGAGACCTTAAATGGTCAAAATCAATGGGAACCTAGGCTTGAGCGTTGCTTATGTGTCGTGGAGGTCCTAACCTTGCAAGGTAGGACGGATGGGTAGTTTTCTTTATTTTTCGTCTTATTGATTATCGTATGTTGTTTCTAGCTGCGTGATGTGCTAGTATGCTAGGTCACTATGTTTGTCTGTTTCCTAAATTGCATGTGTTGTGTTCATCATTGAGTTGTGTTGATTGATTGTTTTCCATTGTTACTTTCCTGCATAAAAGAAAAAAATTAATATTTCACTTGTTATGCATCTCATGTTGTCGTAACGATGAGGATATTTACATATGGTATCAGAGCCGGTACGACCCACGACTTGGGATCACTATGGCTTCCATTGATTGAATACTTGATTATAAAATGTCTCTAATTAAAATTGATTTGTATTCGTGCAGGTAATCATGGTTAGAGGACGTTGCGGAGGTAGACGATGGGGTGATAGGGGAGGAGGCGCGACCCCCCAGTAGCATCCACGCCTGAGGGGTCTAATCCCCAGGGAGACGAACAGGTTGTCAGGCGGGAAAAGATAGTTGTGGGTGATATGGTTGGGCTGATGAGGTCCTTTCAGAGGATCTCTAAGGCACTGATCAGTCATTTGGATAGAGATGAGGCTTGGGCGTCAACACCTTATGAGGGTCCACTGCGTGGCCTGGTCGTACTGCTAGCATTCACCGCAAACTCGAGAAGGTCAAGTTTCCCGAGTTCTTTGGTGCCCTGGACGGCGCAGTCACTGAGGCATGGTTGGAGAATATGGCGATGTGATTTGCACTTCGTGACTATACCTCCAACATGAAGGTCCGCATGGCGGTATTTCAACTGAAGGGGAGCGCTCTTCTATGGTGGAAGACGCTCCTACTGCAATTGAACATGGTCATCAAAGACATGTCCTGGGAACTGTTTGAGGAACGGTTCCGAGAGAGGTATCTGTCTAAGCCATTGATTGAGCATCATCTCAATGAGTTCAATGCCTTGCGACAGGGTGGCCTTATGGTGCCCGAGTATGAGGCTCGTTTTATGGAGCTTCTTTGGTATGCTCCTCACCTGAATACCGAGAAGTTTAATGTCAACAAGTTCATTTTTGTCCTTAATGTCAGCATTCATGCAAAAGTCAGGATTATGATGCCTCAAACCTTGCACGATGTTGTTTAGAAGTCCCTCATAGCAGAGGAGGAGCTTATCAGGGTGGGTCAGAGCAGGACTCCAGCGAGACCAACAGGACATGTGTCATCTGGTGTGCAGTAGCATCAGACACCAACTAGACATTCACCAGGCTATCGAGGCACTCCAAGAGGATCCACATACACTACACCATAACGACCAATGCCTCAATAGCAGACTCCTTATAGAGAACCACAACACTAGCAGTAACAACAACAGTTTAGGCCTATTCAGCAGAACAAACTAGGGTTCCAGGCCAGTGAGATGTCAACTTCTACTTCAAGTACCAAGAGTACTGGACCGAAGAAAGGGCATTGGACATGTGGAGAGCCACATTACCAACGTGACTGCCTAGTTGAGAGGACCAGAGCATCTAGATCAGCCAAACCCACTACCCTGGGAGATTTGGGCAAGGCCCATCATATTCATGCAACGGTCAATAACTGTTAGGCAGAGAATTAGTCGACCGTGCTCAAGACGTCAGGTACCATCCCTAACCAGACCCTTAGTATTTTGATAGATCCAGGCGCTCCAAAGAGTTTTATTTCTGGAGCGGTGCTAAAAAGAATTAAGGTAAAGGCAGTCGAACATGACGAGTTTAGCTTTGTAGAAATGGCTTCAGGAGACAAACAAAAGGTTGGAGGGAAGGTTACGGGTTGTAGACTTAACCTGGGATATTTTGTCACTAGGGCCAACTTGTATGTCACGATATTAGGGTCTTATGGCATCATGATCGATATGGACTGGTTGGAATCGCATGAGGCGATACTCAACTGTAAGATAAAACAATTGAGCTTGGTCGATGATGAGGGAAAGAGATGCATGATTGTAGGTAGGAACCATGGAGTTTCCCTAAGGTTCATATCTTCTCTACAACTACGGAAGAGCATGCGCAAGGGATGCCAGCTATATGTCATCCTTGCGTTAAATGATAAAGATGTGGGGGAAGGACTGGAAAACCTTCTGGTAGTACGATAGTTTGTGGATGTCTTCCCGGAGGTGTTACCAGGGTTGTCGCTTGAGAGGGAATTGAAATTTACCATCGACCTAAAACTGAGAACTGAACTGATAGCAAGAATGCCTTATTCGATGTCGACCCCGGAGTTATAGGAGTTGAAAATGCAACTGAAGGAGTTGTTGGACCTAGGACTTATACGTCCAAGTGTGTCATTGTGGGGTGCGCATGTTATTTTCATATGGAAGAAGGATATGTCGTGGAGACTTTGCATTGACTATCGTCAATTGAACAAGGAAACGATCAAGAATTAGTATCTGTTGCCAAGGATTGACGATCTGTTTGATCAAATGAAAGGCACAATGATATTTTCAAAGATCGACTTGAGATCGAGGTATCACTAGTTACGGATCAAGGAGGATGACATCCCTAAGACTGCCTTTAAGACGAGGTTTGAACATTACAATTTTATTGGTTTACTATTTGGACTGACAAACTCCCCTGGGGTATTTATGAGCTTGATGAATGGGGTGTTCCGTGAATACTTGGACAAGTTCATCCAAGTATTCATTGATGATATTTTGATATATTATTGGACGATGGAGGAGAAGGATGAACAGTTGCACCTGGTACTACAGTGTCTATGAGAAAACAAATTGTTTGGGAAGCTGTTGAAATGCTCATTTTATCAATCAAATATTCACTACTTAGGGCATGTGATCTCCAATGAAGGTATCGTTGTGGATCCAGCAAAGGTCGAGGCTATTATGGAATGGCCTACACTAACGAATGTTCCATAAGTGTGTAGCTTCATGGGTTTGGCAGGATATTATTGATGGTTCGTCGAGGGTTTTTCGAAGATAGAAAATCCGATTACGGAATTACAGAGGAAGAACAAGAAGTTTGTTTCAACCGAGAAATGTGCAGAAGCATTTTGTAGGCTCAAGGAGTTGTTGAAGACAACATTGATACTAAAGGTCCTTAACATGGATGAGGACTTCTTGGTATGCACTGACACATCCAAGGAAGGCTTAGGCGGAGTCTTGATGCAAGACGGTCAAGTGATCGCTTACATATCGAGAAAGTTGAGAAGGTGTGAGGAGAACTATGCGACACACGATATGAAGTTGTTAGTCATTGTGTATGCCTTGAGAGTATGGAGACACTACCTCATTGGACAAAAAGTCAAACTAAAAACGGACCACTGTGGTTTACAACACATCTTGACACAAAGAAACTTGAACACGGGACAAAGGCATTGGTCGGAATTGCTTAGCGAGTACGATTTTGAGATTAATTACATAAAAGGAATAGTGAACGGAGTGGTTGATGTGTTGAGTTGGAGACCATGCATATTTTTCGTGATGGTTCTTCAGACGAATCTACACGAAAATATTCTAACTTTACGTCGCGACGATGACTGGTACAAAGAGGTCAAGGAGTTTATCGGACAAAACACAATGACGGTACCAAAACTTGAGGGATTTACTATGGACAACGACATATTATTGAGATTTAAAAATCGAATTTACGTACAGCGCAACGACGAGTTGAGGAGTTTGATCTTAAATGAGGCTCATAGAGAAGTGTACATGGCTCACACAGGACTCACGAAGACGAGGCAGACCTTAAACCCTTATTCTTATGGAAAGGAATGAAGGCGGACATAGTCAACTACGTGGCAAGATGTGTAGAATGTCATCAGGTGAAGGTTGAACACAGATATCCAACAGGTTTACTACAACAACACACTATTCCAAAATCGAAATGGGAGGTCATTTCGATGGATTTCATTGTTGAATTTCCATTGACGGCAAGGAGACATGACTCGATTTTTGTAGTAGTCGACACTCTGATGAAGAGTGCACATTTTTTTCTTATGCATATGACGTATCAGGCTCCTAACATAGCTAGAGTTTTCATCAATGAGATCATGAGGCTGCATGGCGTGCCTAAGAGGATTATATCCGACCGAGGATCGGTGTTTACAGGACGATTTTGGACTAGTTTCCAAGAGGCCTTGGGAACCCAACTTAACTTTAGTACCACATATCACCTGGAGATAGATGGGCAAACCGAGCGAACAAACCAAATCTTGGAGGATATGTTGCTTATGTATGTGATGGACCAACAGAAGCATTGGGAAGAATTATTTCCACTAGTAGAATTTGCATATAAAAACAGTTATCAGGGTACCATTAAGATGGTGCCTTTTGAGTTTCTTTATGGGCGACCATGTCAGATGCCTTTGATTTTGGATTGACTTGAGGATAGGGTCCTGGTGGGACTAGAAGTGATCCAAGAAATGGAAGACGAAATGAAAACCATAAGACAAAGGATAAAGGAAGCGCAGGATCGACAAAAGAGTTATGCCTATGTGCATCATGTCGACCATAGTTATGAAGTTGGCGATCGAGTCTTCTTGCGGGTGAAACTGCATAAGAGTTCGATCAAGTTTGGAAAGGGTGCTAAAATATTTCCTAGGTTCATGGGACCTTTTGAGGTTATGGGAAGGAAGGAGCTTGTGGCTTATCGACTAGCCTTGCCTGATTCTTTGAGGCATATGCACGATGTTTTTCACGTATCTGTTTTGAGACATTATGTTAGTAATCCTACACATGTTATTGACATGAGTTCCTTGCAGATATCGGATGAGGGTGTGCTCACGGTGGAGCCAATCCGTATTTTGGACCATCACATTTGACAACTACGGCGTTGAACGGTAGATCAAGTCAAGGTCTAGTGGGAAAACTATAGTCCGCACTCGGTGACCTAGGAAGATGCATATGACATGCGTTAGCAGTTTCCATTTTTGTTTGATATCTAGACATATAGACATTTTGAGATATTCATTTTTGCACTTATATACAGTGAAACTTTGAGATGAAGTTTAAAACAAGAGGGGGTGTATGTAAAATCCTGCTCTTTCACACACCTGATTGGACTTATTCTGATCCAGTTCATTATATATTGACTGTTTTGATTATGATTATGAGATGTTGAGGATCTAATGATGTATTGTCTTGTTAGATTTATATCGACAGGTGATATTGACTAGTTTTCCTGAGTGTGCAAGACTTTGGACCTTAGAGGATGTCGATGGCATAAAGGGATCTCCTTGGACTCTAGATCGAGTCAGGGGGTGAACTGTTATGGTTGAATGTTTTTGATATTACAGATGTGACATATGACTAGATATTATGATGTTGATTGTTATCGTTGACACGTTTCGTTGATGGATACAGGTTGACGATAGCTTGTCGACCAAACTCACATTTGGAGTAAAGGGATCATGCATGACAACCAGAGACATTGAGGGAGAGGTGTGGCAGCAGCCCTGCCATAGCCTACTATCTCTCCTGCCATGGCTCGAACTGTAGGTTAACGATTACCTAGTTTGAGATATCCACGATGACGTGAGGGCAGACTTTGACAGTCACTCACGATGATTCTATGGTGCACGCAATAAGGCAGGGTCCTTATTCCTTAGAGGCCCTTAGTCTCCCACAAGGTCACTTGACTTAGTATTGACTCCAAGGGTTTGACGTCTACTAAATTCAATCAAAAGGCGAGTGGCACCCTTGGAGCACATAGTGCGTCTTGAAAGGCACATCGCGCAAATAAAACGGGAAAAGGTGAGTGGCACCCTCGGAGCACGTAGTGCATCTTGAATGGCACATCACGATTTTAACTCTGGTAAGATTAATAAACCTAGTGCCTAGAAAACTATGCCTCCTTAGGACCTAGTCAGCCTTAAAATGAATGAGGGTATGAGTAAAGTTTAATAACAATTTTTTTCCCTTAAAAATTGTCGCCAAGCCTAATGAATTTAAAACCTAGGTCTAAGTAGAACATGTGAACCAAAAAAAAAACTAATTGGACCTTTAACAAGGAGGGGGTAAAGAAAATTCAAACATTAATTATTCAAGAAATTTTTTTAATGGAGGATTAAATTATAAAAAGGATAAATTGTTGTTTGTATCTAAACTACTAAACTAGGCAGAAAAGGGGAAACTTAAGAAAAAGGGAAATTTCTAACATAGTAGGGAATCTAGTCTTTAGAACCTTCTAATTATGAACTTAACTAGGTTTTAAGAAAGGCGTTTGTCATTTAAGAAATGTAAGGGAATAAAGGGACATCAATGAGCGTTTATAGGAACGCTTCTAGGTGGGTGAGGGAAATAGGCAAATTTAATTAATTAATAAATTGATTTTCTGGTGCAACTAAGGGCTCGTGTGACATGTGTACGGGGGAGGTTTATCCTAATTAAATTAATAAAAATAAAATAATGAGGGTTTGGGAAACTAATAACTGAGAAAAATCTATAAAAAGGATGGTGGAGGAGGAGTATGGATCACATCTAGTATGTGTAAGGTTACGCTGCCAAAATTAATCTTGACTGGATTTTCTTGTGGGATTTGGGATACCCAGCTCAAATAACAAGTGGTAGCTCAACCTTGTGAGGCGAGCTAGGAGCTAGCATTCTCTGGTATTGTGTGCATGGCCCCTTTGCGGCTTGGGGGGCTCAGGGGGAAGAAGAGTACCCCTAGCATTGGCAAGGATGTACCGTTGAGGTCTTGGTGGTTGGAAAGTGGGAGCTAGACTGAGCATAAGCGTGGGACATGGAATTTGGTTTCTTCGCCTTCGGATACGGTACATAGGTGTAAAATTTTATTGGTAAATTAGTTAAAATTTTCTGTGTATATTGGTAAATTAGTTAAAATTATTTGTGCATGATCTTATGTCCTATTCTTGTGCATAAATGATTGGGTATTTTTTTGAGGAAGTCATGCAGGTATTGATGAAGTTTCCTTCTTGTTGCTTTAGTTTTATTTTTTATTTAGCTCCCCAATCACAATTCTCAGTCCTGTAAGCTATGTTCTGTTAGCCCTTACTAGCCTATGATCATCCATCCTTCCACTGTGTAAACAGGTTGTTAGCCATGAGTAAGATCCCCTATCCCTTGGCCTTTCAGAGGCCTCTTCGTCACAGCTTATGTCGATAACAAGCCTGAGTTTTCTGTGAAAGGGATGATGCGCTTTGCGTACTCAATGCCAGGCTCTCTTCCTGCCCCTCGTATTCTTGACCACTCTCTTCCTGCTAACATCGCCATGATTGAGTTAGTTTTAAGTTATCCCAACTAACATCTTTGAATTCACAGTTTTAGATTGAGATACAAGGTTAATAGAAGCTATGGTCCAATGTGTTTGCTATTATTCCTCCGTGTAAGTGTTTTTAGAGTTCAACCCCACACGTTATGGTTCTACAATTTTAGTGGAGATCAATGTTCACATTATTTACATAAAGATATGTACCATTCGCCATGTTTCGCTTGTATCCTTGTCCATTTCTCCCTTAGGAGTCGGATGGTATCTCTTGCCTCGTTTTTTAGTTGTAGAGGTGCTTTTTTTAAAAGCTTCTAACCAGTTCGAGCTTGCCCAGCGAGTGTGTTCTCCCCTTCTCAAAGTTTGCATGGCATGCATGTCCTTTCCGCGCACTGATAAATTTCCTAACTTCATGTCTAACAAATGATTAGATAGAGATGTATGTACTTTATAGAAGAGATTTATGGCGACTCAAACACCATGGACTGGAGATAGCCTGAATTCGACCAACCTAGTGAGAATAAATTTATATCTAAGGTTGAGTAGCTCAACAACTTTCCCTTTCCCCTATCCATCCACCGGATCTTCCTGTAATTATTTTTATGTCTTTTTCCTTTTCGTTGGCAGGAATAAAATCATCCTTCCATATCCTAATAGAGTAAATGAATAAGGTACATGTCGCTGAAGGAAGGTTTGCATCTCTATTGTCACTTCATTCTCATCTCATTAACAGTTGAGAACATCGTTCCTTCTCCATTTCTGCTATTTATTTTATGTAAATCCCCCTTCCCCTCCTAATGTCAGGGGAGCCATGGACCTTTATTTCAGTATCACAACAAAGGGCAGGCGGCTACCCCCGTAGTAACCATTATGGACACCAGAGTAACTGGTTAGAGGCGTATCAGTGTTCATTGGACCCAATGATGAAATATCTAGCTATTCCTTCGCCCTCACCGTAGCGACTAAGCCTTAGCTTTGTTGGGTCAATGACCCAGCGTTTCCACCAAGTGAAAGCTAGATCACTGGTTGGGGATTCGTATTCACGGTGATAGAGAAATGAAAGGAAATGAATTAAATATCTCAGCTAATTGACAACGATGTGTTATGACATAGAAATGGCAGGAAATGAATTAAATATCCCAGCTAATTGACAGTGTTGTGCTATGGCAGAGAAATGGCTGGAACGAATTTAATATTCATTGTTTATAACCGTTTTATGGTAACGCTGACTTGGGTGAATTACTGCTTGTGAATTTTAATTGGCTAGTGGCAGTTCCATTGTTTTTTTATTTCTGTGATTTCTGAGATTTTATGGGAAATTTTTATATTTCTAATCCGCAGAATTAAACATTTAAACCTTTCTTTCGTTTCATGAATTCCAACATAGTGACAGTTGGCAATGTAATAATTTTAATCCCAATATTCTTGGTTTAGTACACCGAGATTTTTATTTAACCAGGTTGATAATTTTAAGGCCACTGCCACGGTATCGCCGTCCAATCTTTTGCAGAGTTTAAGTTATGACTGTTTGGGTACTTTTAATAATGTAATGACCAGGTCGATAATTTCAATACCACTGCCCGATATCACTGTTCAATCCTTGCAGAGTTTAAGTTATGTGGTCCAAGCAGTAGTAATTATGTGTAAAACCTGTTGATAATCAATTATTATGATATTGAAAATAGTTATTTATATTAATGGGTAATCCTAATTACAGTTTTAAATTAAAACAAATAGGCTCGGAGTAAAAAAAAAAAACAATTTTGTTAATGTCATTCGAGAGAATTAGTCTTAATTTAATTTGAATGTTAGGATATAATAGTTTTAAAAAGGTGATGATTCAATGATGGTTGTGATCTTATGATAATTATCTAAGGATGGGTTGATTGTTAAATTATCTAAATATTGTTGAAACAATTTTTATGTTTTCTCACGAAATAGTCAATAAATTTGCACCTTGCATGACATTGAGTAAGGGTGTTCGATGCTTGGCCCGTTCTTTTTACTCCTTGCCATTTAAGAGTTGATTTTTTTGTAGGACTTTAGAACCCAAGAAGTAAAAATTTATAGATGAGTTTACTAGAATAATGAACCCTTGAACATAAAGTATATGTTGCTTAAAGATGGTTAGATGCTTTTACTTGTAGATGGTGAGTGGTTACTTATGTTGTGAATTAGTCCTTATGATGATAATTTGCTAATGATTTACATCTAGTGGTTGCGCCAATTTATTTGTATCGATTATAGTCACCCTGCATCCATTTTTTATTTATTGTTTTAGAGCACCTTCGTTTAATGACATCGTATAATGTATGACAGTGCAAGTTGGATTTCAGGGACATTGGATTTTATGTTTAGTTGAATATTTAGAATTATTTTGCTTGCACGTGGGTCCCTAGAGCCTTCTCGCATTGTGGCGACGTGATACCTTATGATTGATTCATTGTTCACATTGACCGAAAGGCGCATGTGAAACCTGGATTAGGGTCATGCATCTCTCGATGTGGATGATGTTGTTTTTTTAAGTAAGCGTGTACTTGTTTTGTAATGTTAATGTGATTGTCTCCCGCTCGTCGAGAAGGTTCTAGCTACTTGTGTCGTTAAATTTGTTGTGTTTGGATTGATTGATGTTGTTGTTAGCTTAGAAGGCATGGTCTATCTTGTGTTGGGCGGGATGTAGACACTGTTGAGCACTCAACACACCCTAAAAGTCTATGTCCATTTTTTACTTTTTGGGTACCACTTGATACTTTGCACTGTCTGTTTTGCCTTCAGTATAAAACTAATACCTGCGCTTATTTTTCATATTTCATGTTTGATTTTTCTAAATTTTTCATGAACATACAACAAAGAATCATCTTAACCATTAAAGGGTACCTAAAAACTACTTAAGGAATCGATAAACTAAAGCTTTCCCCAACGCGCTTAGGAGTTCGATATCGGTAAAGATTAAAGGTGGCAAAAACAAAATCGTTTGAAAAGATTAAAATAATCGAACTTTGATCTTCATCGGCGTTGGTAGACGAAAGTCTTTCTTTTGCGATTGAACTTTGGCAGGGGTATCGCCGAAGAACGATCCATTAAGCCTCGACAGGAAAATGAAAAAAGTAAGCGTCGCTTAAGGGAAGAGTGGTATCATCAACTGCCAACTCCCGAAACGTTTTCGGCGACGGGAGGTAACGAAGATGATAACCCACCAAGGTGTTGCGCACCTAAAACCTTTCCCGATCACTAATCCCCGACCACCATGCCGAAAAGACACGATGTGATGAGACGTTTTAACCCTCAGATTCGTTAGGTACGACGCATTTAAAGTGGTAGTAAAATTGCGAATTGCGCATTAGTTGCTAATCCATGTGTGAATCAAAAGAAACCATTTAAAGCTTGTCAATACAATGCATCTGCCTCCATGCCTCCGTCGTCAACCAGTTATAATTTAATTGCAAGGAACCGACGATAGTTTATTTTTGAATTGCATTTATTACTTGTATTAACTGGTTTATATGACGAATAGAGTCTCTCCAGTTATATTCTTTCGAAGTTTGCGTGTATGATCCTATTCTGTACGAAAAATATTTCAAAACAAACAGAGGAGCAGGGCTAAAAATCTGAAGAAATCATCCAAAGTTCAGTGAGTATTAGACAACTAGATTAGCAAGCAATACAGGTATGTATCCACTTGTGGTGTTTTAGGCTTCCTTTTTATGCTCTCAACCCAACGCTGCTATGTACACATGTTTAAAGGTTGTTTTAATAGCAGCAACAATGCCTCCGAAGAAACCCTCCACCGGGAAATCCCTAATAGCACCAAAGCCGCAAGAACCAGAAGTAGGAGAGGGATCCTCCCCAGTAGTTGAAAGAAAATTAGAATTTGCCCCCAAACCGGTGCCTGTCATTAAGACAACTACAAAGAAGGCCTTCGTCCAACCCCCGGCCTTCGGAGACACAGAGGCAAACATGGGAGCCAAAAAAACATTCCCTCGCTAGGAAGAATTGTTTAAGAAAATCAAGAAAGAAGAACCCCTTGAGTATACCCCACACAACGATCCTGATACAAGGAAGCTAGATGATGATGTCCTCCCAAACATCTGTAGGGCTTATCTACACATGGTGACAAGCCGAACTCCAGTGTTTCCTTGCATTGAGCTCCTAAAGTGGCTCATTGACCACACCAATGCACATAAATGTTTGATTAATGATGATAATGGTGGATTCGTCGGGGTTTTCTTGCCATCATAGGTTTAGAGTTACTACAAGCTCAGGGAGTCGGAAGAAAAGCTGAGCACTGATTTCGTTTTGATTTTTTATGCATCACACAATACCAGCAAAATCATGGCATCGTGGTGGAGGGAAGAAAAAAAATTCACGAACCGCACTGTCAGCTGGTACCCAACGACCAATCTAAGGGAACCATACATATACTTGATCGCTCTTCTTTGCAGGTTGCATGGGGAGAAAGATTGATCTTGGTTTTCAGAGGCTTGGATTCCCCTAGCTTATAAAGTGGCCATTTCAGGCACAGGTTTCAATTGGGGTGCCATCATCTCCAAACAGTTGAGCACCTGCATAAGAAAAGCCCAGATGCCAAAAGAAGGGAAAACCCCCTCCTTCTACATGGCCTCGTATATGTTAGACATCATCTGCACTAGGAACATTTTCTCTGGAATGAACTTGAACTGGCACTCCTCGGAGCTCCCGGTCCATGTATACTTCAACATCTTATGGGATAACAGGTACAAAAAATCCTATTCTCTTATCTGTGACCAGTTTATTACACGCATCTATTTTTTGTTGTTCAGGAAAGAGTTCCCTAGATTGTTAGAAGAAGCAAAAAAGGTTATATCAAAAGTGGATCACTGGTATCTAGATGAGCACGAAACCTACATCAAGGTTTTCGGAACCACAGGGGCACCCCATTTGTTACCCATATATGTTCCCGACCGACTAGTATTACGGGAAATTTGCTACCAGACCATCCTGCAAGAATACAATGCCACTTTAGAAAAAGACAAGAAGCAGGCCTTCGTTCTGTATGGGTTTCATATTGGCTTCTGCATGGTCAAAGATACCGCGCATGCTAAGCAAGAAGACTTAATTCAACTAGAATTATGGTTTCAAACTGGACGATTTCGCAAATATAATCCCAAGGGCCTGGTCCTACAACACACATCACATGTATCATCTTGTTGGCCTTATGCCCATGATTGGTCGAAGATGAAATTTTCACCGAAAACGCTCAAGATTGGAGTGAAGTGGCGTCAAGGAGGGTTGATCCTCGAACAACCAGGTTCAAATCTATGAGTTGGGAAGAGCAAGCGACGTCTTTGGAGCAGACAACTCTAGAAATTCTCAGGGCCCGAGAAGGAACTATAGCATCTTAATCGGGCAAGGAAATAGGTGATCCCCAAGAGGGCCTCGAGGCGGAGAGAGTTTATCAAGAATCCTCAGTACAAATCAGGGATTTCCCTGAAGTTCAAGCTACACAGGGGATGGGTGAACTTTTGTACCAGCAAAGCCAGCTGCTAATGAAACGGATGCAAGATGATCCTTACCTTATCATAATGCTCGTGCTTCCAACTAGTACCCGAGAAAGAAGCCCAACGGAGTCGAGCGGCCCCGATTCCATAGACCTTGGGAACACTGACAGGTTAGGCAACACTAGATCCACAACATCGCTAGTCAATTCCCCTGTGGACATGATAAGTCAAACAGAGACAGGTCGAGTGTCAATAGAAACACGAGCGCCTAATCCCCTCAGTAAACTTATACATATATATAGCGACGATGAAAGCCTGGAACCATCTCACGATTCCCCTGTGCATTTCCAAGAGGAAAAAGGTCTGAGAAAGTTTCCTCCCCTGAGACCAAAGTTCAAAACAAGGAGGTCTCGCAAAAGGAAACAGAAGCTGAAAGTGGCCTCGACACAAAATAACCCAATGAATCAGAAACCAAAGTGGATCTGAATGACAAGCCCAAACCGGAGGAGACAAAGAAAGGATCCTCGCAAAAGGAAATCAGCAGTTCTACAGTCGACGAGAAAATAAGTAACGAGTCTATACCTGACACCTCCCTTTTGCCCAATACTCAAATCCCTGATGAGCGACAAGTAGAATTTGGACCCTGAAGGCACAGCGAGGAAGTTCGAGAGCCCAATCTTGAACAAATATACACCACTGGTAGTTTGGAAAACAAGCTAACATGGGGTGATTAGCAGATACCAGAGCCAGTAGATGAGGTAGTAGATATCTATGTGATCACCTACAATCAAAAGAGAAATGCCATTGTTCAAAGGATTGCAAAGAAAAGAAGGATCTCGTTGGATCACTCCATCTTAGTTACTACAGAGGAGAACTTGATCAACACAGCAAACACCCGGACATCTGAACTGATCAGTGTAGGAAAATCCCCCTCAGATGCCACCTTGGATAGAGCTAGGAGGGATGAAAAGGAACTAGCCTCTGCCCTAAAAGAGCTTGAGAACTTGCGTCATCTTGCCGAATACTACAAAGGCGCCACGCAAACCCTTGTGAATCCGAAAGGTGAGTTCGTAGAAGTTTACAATGATTTCAAGAAGGAAAGACACATGTTAACCGAAAACATAGCTGAGATCTAGGAGGACACTCTCATGGCACTCACGACATGCAAGGAGATGGAGCGATGGTATGAAAGGGTGCAGCAAGCGATAGAAAGACTTGAGTACATTGAGGCAGTCCAGCAAGGCCGAGACAAGGAAAACCATGGCATTCAGATGATAGGAAAAAGTAGTCTTAATCGCATGAAGTGATCAGTCGAGTACTATGTTTCATGTATCATGAATGATGCAGAAATGAGTAAGAGCAATTAATTTTGTTGTCAAGTTATCTGGTACAATGTCTTGATGTTCTTTGCTTTAATGATGAAGATAAATCATTGTGTTATTATGTGATGCATGGTTATGGTAGATGAATTATTTTGCTTGTCATTATCTTATTACATATGTGCTTTCTTTCTGATAGTTAGTTTCTCGGACAATAATTGGATGCTCACATGGTTAATGTATTAGTACTAGGCCTGTGGTATAGAGTAATTGTCTGCACGTTGAGCAGCGGGTTATCCCAAGCTTAGCCTCTTCCCCAATAGTTAAAACTTAATCCTGTTGTTTATCAAGTTGGTTTATACTGGCTTGCATCTCTCATATTAGCCCCACCCAAGAGAAAATACGTAAGAAAACAGTCCTAACTGAAGGAAGAGTCTTCACAAGAAAACACAAAAGCTCATCGATAAATTGGCCATATCGCAAGATCTGGAGAACCATTCCATTTTTAAATTCTACAGAGTCTAATTGGGCCTCGGTGGCGGGTTTGGTTCCTACTTTTGAGTCAAGAGATTTAGGACCCATCAACAGAATTGGCGCTAGAAGGAGGACCTAAGAATGAATGGCTGAATATATATTTTATCTATCATTTCAAACAGCCTACAGATTCGTAACAGCCCACATGCATGGCTAGTCCTTCACAAGACAGCTCGCACACGTTGAGTATTCCTGAAATGGATAACTCACCCCAGCCCGAGGAAGAACCTTTTCACCCTGAAATACCTTACGCCCTTCCTCACAAGGAAGTGAATCCATCCAGAAGAATCACTAGAGCCTACGCCCAACAGATCGGTGTGTTGTCCTTAGCTCCCATCCTACCTTGAAGAAAAAAACAAATCTAACCAGTGATTAGCACTCCCAACAAGGTTTTCGTACACTCCATAGAAGACTTAATAGATTTTGCAATTACCAAAATCCAAGAACCTCTCGATCTGATACTCGAAACGCTAGTCATCGATGTCTCCAAGCCAAATGACTTTTTGAAAGAAGAAGAGTTCGAGTCAGATTCTGAAGATATGGAGGGTAATAATAACCATGAGGAATAAAGAGAAATCCCACTTCAGAACAACCAACCCTGGTTGGTCGGAGACGCTGTGGCCATCCCTGGATGAGTACATAATCTTCCCCGACATCTGGAGAAGCTGCTTCCTAAGTACGACCCCGAAACTTCAGGTTTACCTGAAGATCATATCAAAAAGTTCATACTCGTGATTAGACTCATGAATATTCAGCATGAAGACATAGTCTGCAGACTTTTCCCCTACATGTTTGAAAATTCAGCTTCCATGTGGTATTTTAATCTACCAGTAGGATCGATAACCAGCTGGACTAAGTTCCACAAAGACTTTCTAGATAAGTTTGCAGAAGAAACTACTACGGGAGCCCTGATGGATGAGTTGTTGTAGCCACCATGAGTCTGAAAGAGAGGGTCAAAGATTTCAACCAGAGGTTCATGACCATCTTAAACAAATTCCAACCCACGGCAAAACCAACTCAAGAGTTGCAAATCGAGGTTTATGCCAACGCACTCCCAGCTTCTATTTCTATGTTTGTAAAAAGAGTCGCTAAGAAAACCCTGGCAGAAAATTTTGAGGAGGCCAAGACAATAGAATTCCAAATGAAAGGATGTAAAGAGGGCCAGGTCTCTTTAGTGAAAAAAGAACTCCATCCCCCTCCCAGAAGAGGACTCCTTCTGACTAGACCTCCGGGAAAACTGGTTGAACAAACTCCCGACAAAGGTAATGGTGATATAGAAGATCTACAACGCATGGTTAAGAAATTATCAAACGAAATCATAGACATGAAGAGAAATGCAAGGGAGGGAAACCAATGCCAAAGGCCCTATAAGCCTTTCTTTAAAAGAAACCTTCCTTTCAAAGAAATTGAACCTCCCCCTGCTAACATAAATATCGATCTAGGGAATGTCGCGTCTGATTCTTTTTGTACTTATCATGAGGAAAACCAATCCGAAGGGACTACCCTCAATGGGTACATGCCATGAATTTGATGGCCAATCAGTTTCTAGATGAAGTCTCCCTGACTGAACAACCGAGCATTTCAGTTATGAATATTGCTGACCAGGAAGTAGTCGACCCACCATGAGATACAGCCATGTTCATATGGGATCCCGACCTGGTCATGGCTTCCAATGATCTTTTTGAGTCTCAGGACCAACCTGTGGAAGTTTCGGTGATACAAACACGTAGTAAGGGCCCACCTGGCTCCGAAGATACCAATGCCACCCGACCCTCGTAAAGTAATTTAAATCCCGACCACCCGAAAACATCTTTCGCTCTCGGTAAAAATCCTATAAGAATTCATACCCAGGAATCGCCCAAACTAGATTACAACATGGTCAAATATTTGAAGAAGCTAAAGGCCAATATTTCAATTATGGATATATGTAGGATCCCTCAACAGAAATACTTTCTGTTATAGGCCTTGAAATCTGCGAAAAAATCGACGACAGGCAATGGCCCATAAAGAAGTTTGAATCACACAAATCCGGTGGGAAAACCAAATGTGAATACATGTTCGAGAGATAGAAAGGAAAAACCTTTTGTCCCCCCATTCCTCCTAACATTTGAAATCTTCAATAGAAACCTCCACAACTGTTTGGTAGATTCTAGAGCATCCTCCAACGTCATTCCCTTGTCTGTTTGTAAGAAATTGAATGTCGTTCCTCTCAAGAGTGATAAACATGTCATACAACTGAACAGGACCCAGGTCAAGGTCATAGGAGAACTCAAAGATATGATGATCAGAATATCGATGCACCCCACGTTTCTGCAAGTGATCAACATTATTGTAGTAGATATCCCAGAGGCATATGGGCTATTACTGAGTCGAGATTGGTCTGAAAAGATAAACGGATACTTCAGTACAGACTAGGCACACCTTTGGGTACCACTGAAGGGATACAAGAACACGATCAAAATCGACAGGGAGAGATATCTCAAACATACAGTCACTAATTTAGAAACCCCTAACAAGCCCTCGTCCACAGATTTCCCCATACTGGGCAATTATTCCTACGAATCCTACTTCGGAAATTTTGCCCCCCTCCTATTCGATGTTCCTCTTACCCAAACTTCTGAATTGATTTTCCAAGAGAAATCGCCAATGCTGACAAGAGACACCCTCTTCTGGCAAAACTCGGTGCTAGAGCTTGCGAAACAAGAGGTCAGGGAGTAAGAAACTAATAGGCAAACGAAAATAGTGATTCTCGTTCATGAATTTGGACCCTCTATTTTGATGGATCTAAATCTCAAGAAGGATCTAGAGCAAGATGCATCCTCATCAATCCTATTGGTAAATGTTATTTCTTGTCCTATAGGCTAGAATTTGAATGTACCAACAACACTCCCGAATATGAAGCTCTGGTACAAGGATTAAGGAAAGCCATAGATTTGGATATCAAATAACTGAAAGTTTTCGGGGACTCTGAAATTATTGTTAGACAAGTAAGAAATACTATACATTGCAATTCTCCTCATCTGAAGAATTATCAGCAGGAGGTGCATAGGTTAATAGAGCACTTTGAGGCTTTTAATATCATTGTGATCCCCTAACAAAGAATATTCTTGCTGACTCCTTGGCCATAGCCGCTTCCAGGTTGTCGCCTTTAGAATATTATGAAGCTTCTGGATTCATAGTGGGGCTTCTCTACAAACCATCGGTACCTAATAACATTTCCAATTGGAAAGTCTTTGAAGGAGATGAACAAATCATAAACTTCTTAACTAACTAATATAATTTCAAAGATCTCGCTATTGATGATGAATAATTCCAACAGTTGTCCACAGAAACCAATCCTCGAATGGGATGACCTATGGATAAATCAAAGGGTCACGCAATCCCGAAAGGGATAGCTAATCTAGAAAATATGTTGATCTGAAAGAGCGATTTAAGGGACCTAAAAATGCAAATACTGGTAGCTCTTGTCCCCTGCATGAAACTATAAATCTTGGAACCCTAGAGAGTCCAAAGAATGTGAATCTGGGCAAGACTATATCTAAGGAAGAGAGGAAAGCTTACCTCAAATTATACATACAATACCAGGATGTCTTCGTGTGGTCCTATAGGGATTTGAAAACATATGATACCTGCATCATTCAACACACCATCCCTTTAAAACCGGAAGTGAAACCTTTCCAACAGAATCTCTAAAAGTATCACCCATCCCTGGAACCTCTTATGTATCAGGAATTAAAGAATCTTTTAGATGCCAAGATCATTTTTCAGGTTAGGAATTCCGCTTGGGTAGCAAACCTTGTTCCGGTGAGGAAAAAGTCAAGGGATATCCGCTTATGCATAGATTTTAGGAACCTCAATAGGGCTTCAGAAAAGGACAATTACCCAGTCCCACCGATGGAACAACTCCTGCAAACCGTGTCTGGCTCGAAGATATTCTCTCTACTAGATGGTTTCTCAGGTTATAACCAAGTCCTTGTCTCAGAGGAAGATCATTTAAAAACCACTTTCCGAACTAAATGGGGAACCTTCGCTTATAAGCGCATGCCTTTTGGGTTAATCAACACAGGAGAAACCTTCCAAAGAGCCATGGACATAGCTTTCTGGGGACTAATCAATAAATGCGTGGTAGTGTATCTAGATGACTTAATAGTGTATTCAAAGAATAGAGAAGAGCACATCCAACACTTAACTCAGATTTTCGAGAGGTGTAGGAAATACAGTATATCCTTAAACCCTAAGAAAACTATCTTCGGTGTCGAGGAAGGTAAGTTGTTAGGTCATATTATATCTCAAGCAGGGATTCACATAGACCCAAAAAGAATTAAAGCCATAGCTCAACTTCCATTACCCCATAACAAGAAAGCTATGCAGTCCTTTTTCAGGAAAATCAACTTTGTGAGGAAGTTCACTCCCGACTTCACAGAAATCATCAAACCCTTACAAAATATGATTCGCAAAGATGTCGAATTTAAGTGGGATGATGAGCGAAAAGACTCCTTCAACAATATCAAGGCTGCCATTTCTCGGGCCCCCGTGTTGCGAAGTCCTGATTTCAATAGAGACTTTTTCCTTTATACTTTCGCCTCTGATCAATCGCTAGCTGCAGTCTTCACTCAAAAGGATGATGACAACAACGAAGCCTCGATGTCATTTATGAGTACTAATCTTCAAAGAGCTAAGCTCAATTATCCTGCTATAGACAAACAGGCCTACGCGGTTTATAAGGCAGTAAAACATTTCAGGTCTTATATCCTCAAGAATCACACTAAAGTAATTGTGTCGCACCCTGCATTCTGATCCTTGTTCACCCATCAAGAAATGGGGGAAAGAACGGGGAACTGGATGGCGGTAGTCTGGGAATTTGATCTAGTTATAAGACCTGCAAAACTAGTAAAAGGGCAAGGGTTGTGCAAGCTTGCAGTTGAATCCCAGGATCAAGTAAATGAAGATCTCGAATGGGAGAACGAGATGGCACTATGTTGTCGTGAAGTGGCATACATCTCCCCAAGACAAGAATCCCGGTATAAATATTTAACTTATCTTTTACATCACAGGACTTGTCCCGAAAACCTCAACCCTAGAGAAAGGAGAGCCCTGAGATTAAAATATGCACAATATCGTCTTATAAATTCAGTGCTCTTCCGGATCAATTATGATGGGGTACTATTAAGATGTCTTGAACGAGAAGACGCAAACAAGGTACTGAAAGAACTCCATGATGGCCCCGCCGGGGGACATTTTGCAGGAAACACTACCGCTCATAAGATTCTGAGAGTCGGCTATTATTGGCCCAGCTTGTTCAAAGGCGCTCATACTTACGCTAGAAACTGTAAGACTTGTCAAATAAGCGTTGAAAAGGATAAAAGAGTGGCGGTCCCACTCCAACCTGTTACTATCTCTCGGCCTTTCGAGCAGTGGGGATTGGATATCATAGGAGATATCACACCTAGCTCCTCGAAACTGCACAACTACATTCTTACTGCCACCGACTATTTCACGAAATGGGAAGAGGCCATTCCTCTGACTCAGGTAAACGAGAAGGTAGTGATCCAATTCATAGAACAACAGTTGATCACGAGGTTCGGTGTCCCTTCTGTTCTTCTCTTTGATAACGCAGCTTACTTTTCTTCCACCCTATTGACAGAGTTTGCTCTAGACAAAGGAATCATAATCAAGTACTCCGCAAATTACTATCCCCGGGGAAATTGGGTGGCTAAATCGACTAATAAAAACCTGGTAAGGATATTAAGAAGACGGTTATGGATAACCAAAGAAATTGGCATAATCTACTCTATAATTCTCTATGGGACGATAGGGTCACACCCAAGGAATCTATAGGAAATTCCCCATACTTTTAGGTCTATGGGCAAGAAGCCATCCTCCCAAATGGACTCTATCTTTCGTCTCTTCAGCTGGCCCAAGATTCCAATGAAGAACCCTCATCGGCCATGCAACAACGGATTAATACTCTGCTCATGCTGGAAGAAGAGAGAGAAAAGGCTCAGTCTAAATTCCTAGATCACCAACAGATAGTGAAAAGATGGTTGGATAAGCATAAGGCTAAAGAAAATAATTTTGAAGTAGGAGACTTAGTCCTGAAGTGGGACATAGAAAATGAACCTAAAGGGAAACATTATAAGTTTCAGAATCTATGGCTTGGACCTTTCCAGGTAGCTGAGAAAATCGGGGCAAGCACTTATCGATTGCAGAGTCTGAGGCGAGAACCTGATGCCCTCCCAATAAACAGCCAAGCCCTAAAACAATATTTTCATCATTAAAAATTAAAAAAAAAAAAAAAGGGTGGGG